>JAODKC010000043.1:3226977-3269241 GCA_026777985.1 Mormyrops attenuatus
TGCTGTGGTCCCCGGTGGGCGCTGGGTGACCCTGCTTCCTATCGCTTACAAAGTAGTCCGCTTTAACCCCCCGGACGCCGCACCCCCCCCCCCCCCCACCCTGATGCCCCCAAGGACTGCGCAAGTCAGGCTTTTAAAAGACACGGGCTGCTTCATGCCTTATTCTTTTGTTATATCACTTGGCTGTTACTGCCTCGCCATCCCTTGTTGTGTCCTAGCAAGCGTTTCATGTGTATTTTTGTGGGAGCTAAGGGAAGGCCTGGATTCAGTCTTAAACGCGGCTATTATCTGTCTGATTGATTTCTCCTTGTGCACCAGCTACTGAGATTTCACTGTTGTCTATAAAAAAAAAAAAAAGAGAACGAAGGGAAAAGGTTGATGCCGAGGGCTTGTCGGCTGTATTTTTAAGGCCGTGGTCACAGGGAAGCTGTACTGCTGAACTGCAGAACAGGGTGGTTTTGGGAATTCACTGACTTTCACAAATATTTAAATGGCAAACAGGTGAACATGATTCCTTATACTAAGGGTTCCCGGTTATCGTGTCATGCGCCGTTTTTAAGAAATGTACACATATACGTTTGCATTTCTGTCTTCATGGAGACCCGCTGTAATTAGATTGCCGATCCCCAAACCTGCCGTCAGCGAAACTGGAAACCTCGTGAAAATCAATAGTAAACAAAAAGTCTTGGCCCTTTATGCGATGGCCGGTGAAGCAGGGCAGGCCTTTGTTTTGTAGCCACGCCTTCACAGTATTTGTTGTTTGGAGTTGCTGCTTCACTGTGTGGGTGTGTGTTTGTATACACGCGTGTATTTGGGTACTTGGGAGACGGGACAATTTCAGCACTAGAGCGGCCACAGCACAAACCCGAATCCCTTGTTCCCGGCCAGCTGTAGGGGGAGGAGGGCCATCCCTGTCAAAGAACCTCAGCAGCTGCTTTCAGGGCCACAATGACTTGAGTAATGTGCTGGTGGAGGGACAGACACACGTGCTGAAATGTGCAGACAAAAACATGTATGTATGTATGTAGGTATGTATGAAGTATGCGGCCGATTATATACAGCACCGTTACAACATCTGTAAACTATAACATCTGAGAGCAAATGGCACAAGGCTGGAGACACCGCAGACAAGATGCTGGTACAAAGCTGGACTTACAATCATGATCTCTGGGCAATTTAGAGCGACCGATTCGCTTAAAGTGTAGAGGGAAACGGAGTACCTGGGATACAAAGCCATGCAGACACAGGCCGAAAGCAGGACCCAAACCATAGCCGTGTAGGTGTGAGGTAATGGTGTTGGCCAATGAGCTGCAGCACTGCATCTCCGGTCCCTCCTATGCCAAACACCCACGGTTCCACAGAGAAGCACCTGAGAAGTCTGCAAGTGGACAGAACGCGCCACACTCTGCAGTTAAGTGTCTGTCGCGGCAGTAATTGTGTCCTTCAGACCTACCAGACTTTCAGCTTGCGTAACTACCTGGCAGTGTAGGATTATATATATTTAATTTTCATCCATGTGGTGAAGGTAATTATGATTATCGCTCATTTTACTCAGCTGGAGATTTTCTTCAGAATTTTTATTTTTTTTAAGAGTTGTGCCTATTTTTAGGATTCTATACCTTCTGAGGTACGTCAGAAAGTTCCTCCAAAGACCATAACCAGAAACCTTAAGGTTAGTTCCTGTTGCATCGTAATATGCACTGCAATCTGATGTTGTTTCTATGATGTATGCAGAGTTTACCATGTTCTTAGTCCAGTAAGGCTGCCTTTGGCATTTACTGTATGTTAACATTGGACCGCTGAGGAGAGGAACACTGTGGTCCAGACTTAGCTTTGCTCTCTCAGCCGCTGGCTTCAACTCCTTGTTCACACAACATCATGTCACAGGGAAAGAGTGTTTTTGTCTTATGAGTTCAGTGATGAATCGCTGCTGACTTCAGAATTAAGTGATCCGTGGTCTTTGTTGACACAACTATGAAATGTGTCCTCCCCATATGTGATATAGCAGGGAGCAGCTAATTCAGCGCCTGGGGAGCCGTGCCTCGCTCAGGGTACCTCAGTGGTGCCTTGCTGGTTGGGGATTCAAACCCGCAACCTTTCAATTACGAGTGCGCTTCCCTAACCATTAAGCCACCACTGCCACACTTTGCTGTGTGTGTTCAGCCATGTCGGCTCTATACTGTGGCCACAAAATGGACTTTCAGTAGCAGTTTACTTCAGTTTGCGGCATTGTTTAGAACAGAAAGCTAGACAGTAACTGTCTGCTGGGGACAGTCGGCTGCTGTGTCTACAGCAAAAGTGACTCACTTCATCCTGAATGTCTGTAGCAGATGTGGAGAAGCTGCGTTCTGGTAGAGCTTTGCATTTTCCCACCACCAATATGTTCGCTGAACTAGTGCCTAAACTTAATATCTTAGTATTCTGTACTCCATGTGATGCAATAGAAAACTGATGTTTGCCTTTATAAGCATCATACGTTGTGATTGTGTGTGTGGAGTTTACATCGTTTCCCTTCGGAGTTTTCCTATATCGCCGCGGTACGAAATGTGACGTAAAAAGGCTACTCTGAAGTGTCCCTGGCGCGTGTGTGATTCCCCTGTGGTAGGCTCTGGGTTAGTGATTACTGCATATGAATGTGTGTTTCCTAAAAGGCAACATCATGCAGATGATCTCTAAGATCTAATACGACCATCTACAGCAACTCCTCCCTGTCCAAATCCATTCTGTGAAATGGAGTCCATCCTATACTCAGGTGTTTGAGTGTATTGGGGGGGGGGGGGGTTCACTGAGGTTGTCCTTAGACCCCTTACCCACTTACCGTGCACCATAAGTTGTGTGCATGTGTTATGACAGGAACCTAGAAACGCACACGAGAACAGAACAGCCGTCTGAAAGGGGAGAAGTGGTGTAGCACCTGACTGCATGTACTCTAGCTTTTCCCAGAATCACACCGAACGGAAGAAACTAGAGTCAGCTCTCCTTTCGCTTCACTTGTACTTTTGTAACCTCCCCAGAGTGTGTAGCACAGCACCTGACAGAAACATTACATTTAAAACGATTAGTAACAGCAGAGAGACAAGGGGCCAAAACCAACTGGCATTATGAAATTTTGGAAAGGTCCGAAAATGTGAAGCAGACATTTGACCCTGCGTTAACCTCCCAGTACAGCTTTGTGGTGGGGGCCGGCGAGGGGGGGTGAGATGCCCTGACTGTCATCACACAGACGAGACGGTGCCAGAACGGCGTCTGGGACAAAGGCTCAGTGGCTCTAGTGATAAATAATGTAGGTGCAATATCACCAAATGGAGGCAGTCACCAGGCGGGGGGGGGGGCATGGAAGGGAGCGTGTCATCATTCCCTGCTGCATAAGTGTAGATCAATAATAATAACAATAATAAACTGCACAGCAATGTATTATTCATGGAAGTCTCATCTGTCCTCTTTCATCTTTCATATTGCCCTCAACCACCATGATCAAGGCTAGGCAGAAGCATGCGGTCTGTTTACAATCCCATAGAATTATAAGCGATTAAGAAACTACAAATATCGGGTTGTATGTGAATAAGAAGATGGGAATTTGCCCATCTGAACTCATCGTAGACATTTTCTTCGGTCCACTGATGAATCATAACTGCCCTCTTCACTGTTGTGACTGAGTATCGATCCCACAGGAGTTATCCTGCTTCTCAAAACTGAATGCAAACATGTGGTCTAGTTTTTACAGGAAAAAAGCAAAACTGATGATCAAACAAGTTGATAATGAACTTGAGAGGGAACCCTAGTGGAGGCTTTGCCAGATTTAGTGTCCGGACTCGGCTAAGATAAATGAATGGAGAGTCAGCATTTTTCATTGAAGCAGGACTTTGAGGGTTGTGGGCTTTGAACATAAGTGGAAGTACAAATGTATCCAGCCGCACCAATTTCCTCACAGACTATAGATTTTCCTGGGCTCCGATGTCAGATGATGACAGATGACTGGTCGCCCATGTCGCTGTTAGTGTCTGAAACACACAGATGCGACTGTGTCCTCTAAGGGACACCAAGGAAAGCAGTCTGTCTGCGATCTGGCTCTAGGGGATCGTGTGTGTGTGTGTGTGTGTGTATATTTTGGGGGGGGGGTCATGCTAAGCTAACAGGGGCTTGATGGCTTTTCCCCAGACACCCCAGTGCATCATCTATTTTCACAGAGATCGCAGTGTGGGCCACCATGAATTTGTCTAGCACCAGGTTAATAAGTTGAGTACCACCTGCCCTTGATTACTGTATCCATTTTAATCAGCTTCACTGTAGAGGGAAACACACACGCCAGCTACAGGACGGCATTAGCAGCATGCCCACACATCCACACAGTTTACTCCTGTGCTTACATACATCATCATGGAGCAGAAGAACACAACCAGTGCATTTCTTATCGGAGCAGTGCTTCGACACCTTCGGGCACCAGTTTCTTGCAGCATTGCAGTCCCTATTATTCTGGATGGATGCAAATCTACAGCGCAGTGGAAAAGGCATGCATCACTCTGCTGGGCTGTATGCACTGATACTTTATTGATGTCACATTAAGATTAGTCAACCTGCATTTGTTCTATCACCACCAAATAGCTAATTGAGAACAACAGCACTATGGTTGGTGAGAGATGGCACTTTCATTAGTACCCTCCGGATAAGCTTGATAAATAGAGATCGACCCTGCATGCTGTTGTGCTAGGGTCTGCTGGTATGATACAACAATCACGGATCATACAGTTTCTCATCTGCCACCGTCGAACGAAACACAAGGTATGGCAATAATACTTCCACAAATTTAAATTAGATGTGAAGCAGGAAAAGCCAATAGACAATTCTGGCTTTCATTTGTGAGTCTGTTACCTGGGGTAAGAGCACAAAAGAATCTGTCCGCTACCTTTCACAGGAATGGGTGTGTGCACTGCACTTTTTGCGTTTCTTAATTTGCACATGAGGAGTCAACCAAAACGAACAGGCGAACGAAACCCGAAATGTAGATACTCTGAAGGCGTCTACGGTGTGCACTGTCGACTGCGAGTTGGCACGTGGTCTTTAATTCCGTTTAGATGCTGTGTAGACCCAGCTTTTTGATGAAAATGAAAGACAGTTTCATTCCCCTGCTTTCAGGAGTCGCTCGCATTCAGGGGTTGAGCAGATGACTTGTGTTTGTTCGAGCCAAACCGAAAGGTCTAAGAATAAGACTGTATTCTGGTGTTTTCCTCTTTTTTAGACCATGATGTATTCAAGCTGGTGATTGTCAATTCATGAAACTAAGGAAAGAACTAGAGTGTCAAAGAATGGAGCAGTTTGCTGTGACCACTGGCACGGGTCATTTTGGTGAATGCAAGCATTTTTTTATACAAAAGGACACCTGTCTGTACTCCAATATGTCCAATTCCTAACTTCTAATACATTTAAACTCCAACAGAATATATGGCCAGAGGTTTGGTTAACATGAAATACTGCAAGTCAGGTCAGGTTTGGGAGCATGCGCTGATGCAGTGCGTTGCTGCACCCACCACACGGCAAAATTCCTCGGGATCCCGGCCCGGCGATCCCCCAGGCAGATACGCGGTCCAGTCTCACCGTCCGGAGGTGGCCATCCATCTGCCGCAGCCAGGTGTTACGTGGGCGTCCCTTTTGCCTGGTCCAGCCGCTCTGGTCCTCAGTAATGAGGATCCTGCGAGCCGGATCACCCTCAGGGAAACGCGCCACATGGCCGTAGTGCCGTAACTGACGCTCCCTCACAATGCAGGTAATGTGCCTCATTGGGGACTCCTCTAGCAACCGCTCGTCCGACACAAAATCAAGCCAGCGGTACCCAGGGATTCTCCAAAGAGAACAATACCGAAGGAGTCCAGTCTTCATCTCAACTCACTGGATAGCGTCTATGTCTCACAGCCATACAGCAAGACAAGTAAAGAAATTTTGTATTAATCCTATAAAAGGGATTTTTATTAAAGATACTTGTTTATTCCTCAGGACATCAATAAACGTTTAAATATTTTTAAAATATTAAGCGTAGTGTTTCTATAAACACTATCTGCCTATGCAGCACACGACCCTCCGCAAACTGAATGCTGATTTTGAATAAGGTGCATTTCTTAACGGGTGCTGTTCAGAAGAGATGTTTGCGCAGTAACTCGTGTGATTAAAGCTAAAGAAACGGAGACGCCTGCTCGCCGCATTAGTGCCTAAGCAGCGTCTGTTCCCAAACGGTAAACCATGTAATTGTTTCACAGCGATAAGCTCACTTAAAATACGAAGCGGTAGATGTTACCATTTTGTGCTTAACATCAGCACGGTAAAAACATAATTTGGAAAAGAAAACGAATTGAATAAATATGATTTTCAAAAGGAATGTACTGGATTACTGAATTTCCTAGTTGTCAATCCAGCTGCAAAATGCCATATTCCTAAACACTTGGCAGCCCAATTCAGCAAGCCTGAAAGTCTTTTGGAGCGGTATGAGTCATCTAACCTCCCAAAGATCTTGCACAGGTTTTATTGAAAAAGTGGCGTTAAAGGCATGCTCGCTGCCTGCGCGGCGCCGCAGTTTGGCTGGTTTGCTCAGGAACCGCTGGAGCCGGTGGTCTACGCCCCCATTATATTCGACATCGTGCAGGAGCACGCTGCACCGGCCACGACAGCAGCCACCTGCCGCCGTTTCAGGGCGATTTGTCCGAGGGAGCGAAGGACGGCTGCGTTGCTGGAGCCGATTATTGCCGCCAGTGCAGCGGCCGGCCAGGCGCTTCAGCTCGGACACACGCCCCGGCTGTCTGCCGCCCACACGCGTGCAACGACACTTAATTTTGTTTTATGCCTTTGTCGGATTATGGTAACAGTGCAGCATCGAGCAGGGTCACGATGAACCGGAGGGGAGTAAGGGTGGGGGAGTCACGCCGATCTGCGGTGGTACTTGTCAGGGCTTTCGTTACAAGATGCGCTCCGCTTCCCGCCTGTCTCCTCCCCAGCCAATATGTTTGACTGGTTTATAACCGCAACGAAGAGCGGTAGCAATTCCACCTCAGCGAGGAATTGAACAAATCAGTGTTTGACGCCCCCCCGGAAAAATGAAAGTACAAAGCAGCGTAATAACAATACTTCCCATTTCATTCAGAGGCTGCGCTGCTACAGGCACCAGTAACACACTGCCCCCTTCTGGCCAGTCACGTGGTTGTTCACTAGAGTCGTTTACAAAAAAGACCTTTATTTCAAGTTTGGTCGTCCCTTGTGTTGCGAGGAACATAGTGATAGTTTGCAGTGTGCATACTTGACCATTCTTGTGTTCTCACGTATCTATTATACATCATCTTCCATACTCAAGAACAGAGATACAGAGGACAGCATAAATCCCCGGATGTTGTTTTTGCCCAATAACAATCCCATGATTTATCCCAGTTTCGTTCCTGGGAGGCAAGTTGCGTTCTTGGTATCGATAAATACCCAGTAAGATTATTGTGCTACAGTTGCAGGGCAGAGGAGATGTGCATGGGGGCCAATAGGATCAGCAATAGTGCAAACAAAGAGCAAAATAGCAGTGCAGTAAAAGACAAGACAGTGCAAGACAAAATATAGTTTAATATAGGAATTTTAGTCACCCCAAGGCACGAAAGAAAGAAAGAAAGCCACAGGATCACAGAGGAGAGGAACCAAAAACTCCTAAGTAGGGAGAAAAATACCCTCTGGGGGTCCAAGGTCAGCTGGCTGCTCCTCAGGCATGCTGACATTAGAGAAAACAAGATGGCTTGCTTTAATAACAAGTGTAAACTCCAGTGAAAGTCGAATCCAAAGTCTGTCGATTGTTAGCTCTCTGCAGAGGCACCGGTAGACATTTTGGGCCCCCAGGCCAACCCAATTATGTTCCACATTTTTGGGCCCCTGTGACACCCATGATGTCGTTGTTGGTGAGCTGTATGCCCAACGTCATGCCTCCATGGTACTGAGCTGCTATTATTATTATTATTATTATTATTATTATTATTATTATTATTATACAGCGCCTTTCTGATACTCATTGACTCTTTACAAAGCGTATCCCCTTATGAAGCAAATTTCTTATTTGGTTAATCGAGCCATTGTCAGTTTATTGAAAATGTTCAGTAAGTTCAGTAACTTCAAAGTAGTTTAATAATGTCTTGAATTAAACATAATATTTACCTCATTCATATTTATAATGTTGTGGATTATTTTCGAATTGTCATATACGGCTTAATTTGCAGCTGTCTAAATTTAGGGGCAAGTAAGAAAATCCTGTTTCATTTCCAAAAAACTTGCAATAACACAATCAAAGATCAGACGCCAAACCGAACAGATTAATGCTCCCTTTGATCCATTTTTTTTAATAGACAGCTACTTCAAACACATTATTTTTGGAAACATGGCTTCTTTTTCTGAGGACATACACATCTCCCCGCTGGGAATTAGTATCCACTCTGGAAGAAACAGGATTATTGCGTTTGATGACGCCTTTGCTTTGAAGTGACGGATCGCTACGCGCCTGCAAAACTTCCGCATCGGGTCGTCAGTAATTGCTTAGCATTACACCCTCTCACACTCATTATTCCGTGCGTGAAAATCAGTCTGCACTTCCCAGAGTAATTCCGAACTAGGGCGTGTGTTTCTGCTCAGTCATATTCACCGTAATGCCACGCCAGCACACCCATAATGACTGCAGTCCCCAAAGCTTTTGGGCAATTGAAATAAATATATAAAAAATGGGAGGTGCCTCGCCCCCTAATGTCATCACAGCGCTGTGCATCTTGCCACTTAATTACTGCTACTGGCGTGATTGAGTGTGTGTTAATAAGCATTACGCTGTCTGTGGCCTGCTGGTGAGTGGTGGTGTATGTGCTCTGCTCTCCCCCAGGCTGAGGACACCGGCCTGACGATTGATGGAGGGTCATGCTACCCGCACAGCAGGCGCTGCTCAGACAGAAGTTCCTCGTGTTGGGAAGCCTCGCCATCGGGAGTCTGCTCTACCTCGTGGCCAGAGTTGGTAGCTTGGACAGGTCTGTATCCCATGCTGAGGGAAAAGTATCAAAAAAATATATAAGACTAGTGTGATGCAATAAGTGCATTAATAAATGCATTATACTGAACAGCTGCAAAGCCTTGACTGCAAGCAATCACGATTTCTTGTTTTTTTCATTTTACTTCATAACTTTTTATGACACAGGTATCATATTTGTTAGAAATAATAATTTGTGGGCAACATGGCGCAGTTGATCAGATATACAGCTCTTTTACACAAAATATTGCAAGGTGCTGTGCCATTTGTGCCAATATTCCAGTCATTCTGAGCATATGCCGCCCCCCCCACCGTTTGCCCCACCCCCCAGGCTACAGCCTATCTGCTCCGTGGAAAGCAGACTGGCACCACGTCCCCTGGGGCAGATCCTGCTCCGGACGCTGCAGTACAAGCGCGGCTCGGCCCACGAGCCACACAGAGCCAACGGCACGCAAGAGCAGGTGGGCCTGCAACGGCTGGTGCAGCAGCTTCCTCACGCCATCATCATCGGCGTCCGCAAGGGGGGCACACGCGCCCTGCTGGAGATGCTCAACCTGCACCCGGCCGTGGTCAAGGCCTCCCAGGAGATCCACTTCTTCGACAACGACCGGAACTATGCGCGCGGGGTTGACTGGTACCGCCAGAAGATGCCCTTCTCTTTCCCCCAGCAGATCACCATCGAGAAGAGTCCCGCCTACTTCATCACCGAGGAGGTGCCAGAGCGTATCTTCAAGATGAACTCCTCCATCAAGCTGCTGGTGATCGTGCGGGAGCCCACCACCCGCGCCATCTCCGACTACACCCAGGTGCTGGAAGGCAAGGAAAGGAAGAACAAAACCTACCACAAGTTTGAGAAGTTGGCCATCGACGCAAACACCTGCGAGGTGAATACCAAGTACAAGGCTGTGCGGACCAGCATATACACCAAACACCTGGAGCGATGGCTCAAGTACTTCCCTGTGGAGCAGTTCCACATCGTGGATGGGGACCGCCTCATAGTGGACCCTCTGCCAGAGCTGCAGCTGGTGGAGCAGTTCCTGGACCTCCCGTCTCGCATCAGTCAGTACAACCTGTACTTCAACGCCACCAGGGGCTTCTACTGCCTGCGATTCAACGTCGTCTTCAGCAAGTGCCTGGCAGGAAGCAAGGGTCGCATCCACCCCGAAGTCGACCCCTCCGTGGTGGCCAAGCTGCAAAGGTTCTTCCACCCGTTCAATCAGAAGTTTTACCAGATCACCGGGAGGACATTCAACTGGCCCTGAGGAGCTCAGCGGCTCACGTGCTCTTTGTTGGAGTCGATATACTGGCATTTCCAGAACTGTCCCTTTTAAAAATAAAATGTTCAAAGCACTTTTTGAGATGCAGCTGAGACTGAAAGGTATCACAAGGTGACCAAATTAGGAATGGGATCAAAATTTGTAATTTATATACAGTATATATATATATGTTCCAATCCGACGGATGACAGCTGATGGCTGTCATTTGTAAGCATTTATTGAAAGGGCCCATTCTTTCTATTAATTGCCTATTTTGTTTCAGACAAAATGATTCTGCTTTATAGATGGTGTTTATCTGGATCCATTATCAGTCTGAACTGGTCATTCTGTTTTTTTAAAGGTGATTGTCAGCCACAGAATATAGACCACAGCATATAACAGTATCTCTTCATACGAGAAAAAAGCCTGTTAAGTTTCAGCTGTTACTCTAGATTAATCAGTTTAAATGCTTTCATAAATACTTTTGTTTCTTTTACCGAAGGACGACATGTGGCCAGTTCATTGTTATATTTCATGTTGCTTTGCCATTGAGGAAAACAACTATATTTGAGCCCAATGTATAATTACAGTTTAATATTGTAACACATATTTCAGATTTTTAGATACTGTTACTGAGCTTTGGTGTAAAAGATAAATTCATTATTTTTATGTTAAATTTAATGATTCCAGAGAGATGCAGTCAAGATAAATACTGTAAAACTGAATTTAAAAATGAAACACACAGCTGTATATGTATTAAACAAAAGACATACAATACACATAGTTTTGGATACAGTTTTATCAGCAAACCATACTTTAGCATCTTTTAACAACTCATTTTTTAAATATGGAATTATGTGCTCAATTAAGACATTTTCTCTTCCATCTTGTTTATTGTACTTTAGCTACAATACAGACTAACATCATTCTAATACAGTGGATTCTAAAAATCTTCCCAAAAGGTATGTAGAAGGCTGAACCTAGATATGTGTAATAAGGCATGTTTCTTCAATCATCAAAAAATGTTTGAAATATCCGGAGAATGAATATGATTGGAAGATTTTCGTATTTTTCTTTTTCTCTAGGAGTAAGAACCAGATAAAAACCTTAATATTCTTTTCTATCTTATCTTTTTACCATACTTTACCCAGCCTACAAATTACTATACACGGTGTACAGATAATACAAACCGATAGCTTTGTTTTGTTTCATAACTTGTTTTGTGAAATAATGGCTTTAATTAAAATATCACAATAAACATTTAAAGTGTTATGACTTAAAACAAACCATGTTCCTTAATATTAAAGCGAGCTCCACACTCAAAAAAACTAATAAACAAAGAACACAGTCCCTTTTAAAGCAATGGCCTTACTTGTCTTTGCTATGATCAAATACCTGGTTGTTAACTATGATAGTTGTAACTATACAGGGGGCTTTTATGCGGAGAATGTACGGAGCTTGGGTATTATCCGTTAAAGACTTATAATTTTCCTGTCTGATGTTTGGCAAAATACATGCATAGATAAACAATCACGTCGATGGTTATTATTTGTCATAGTCTACATACGTGACCTAGCACTCTATGTGTGCAAGGTCACGCTGTAAGTATGTGTGTAAATGTGTTAACTTTTGTTCTGGGTGATATATAACCTGGAACTGCAACAAAGTGGATGTTTTACAGGTTTAGAATGTTACTAGAGCGTGTTCAGAATAAACCGCACGAATGTATTTGTTAGCTGCTGGGATGATTATTTTTAAGGGAGTTTAGCCCTGGACACGGCTATGGAATCTTGCAACTCCTTTTAGCAGTTTATTACCATTTCACTGGAGATTACACTGTGCTGCTTTGTAAAGGGTACTGCTGTAGAGAAGTGATTGAGTCTCAAGAGGAACGTTGATGTCGTACTATTAAAGATACAGAACTGCGTAAAACGGCTACATTTAACTGGTGCATTTGGCCTGGGTAAAAACCACATAACAACGCAAAGGGGGGCGTTTATGTATAGATCAAAGAGGGTCGACGGCTACACCCGTCCTCGGAGAAGTCCATTGGTTTGTGTTTCCCGTGAACGTGCTTCCTGTCTAAGGTGAGGATCTCTGATAGCCTCGGCCTCAGCAGAGCTGTGTCATGGGCTGCAATGAGGTCGAGGGACACAGAGCATGTCTTCAGGCCTCTTGGAAGCAGGTGGTGAGAGTTGGCATTAGTTCTCTTGTGTCGCGTCGCCTAAAGAAACCAGGATGATCCACTTTGAGGGTGCCTTCAGCAGCTAGGGGGTTGACAGGAGGGAACCTGCGTAGTACCTTACTGGGATTTGGAATTTTCTCCAGGTTTGCTGTGGGCATTAGAGACCAGCACATAGAGGTTCTTCAGCCAGGAAAGCGATTATTGTCCCAGGTGTTTCATTAAATTTTTGCTTGATGCTCACATATCCTGCTGCTTTGCCACATTTCAGGTCCTGCAAAACCAGTGTGCGAAATACTCGGGGGTCCGGGGGGGTCCGACACCCCCGATTAACCCATGAGACCCCCTGAAAGCCTCAAAAGCAAAATTTTAAGGGGATCTCAAGATCGGTATTGTGCAACAATAGGGAGATGGGGACCCCCCCCGAATATTGACGGGTATTTCACACACTGTGCAAAACCATTCATAGTTCTGTGACACTGTAAGGAACAATGCCAGTGTGCTCCCCCGTAGGTCAGAACATACGCTTTGAAATCATCTGTAATCCTTTGTTTTTGTTCAATGCTACCTTAGAGTTGGTTGGATCTGACAAAGGGCTGGTTTTGAAGTGGGTGACATTGGGGGCACTGTGTGGCTCAGTGGGCTAAGCCTGTATGCCTATAATCAGAAGGTCGCTTGTTCAAACCCAGCCTCAGTGTGTCTGTGGGACCTTAAGCAAGGTCCTTAACCCCCAGCTCCCTGGGCACCCCAACAGGTGGCTGCCCTTCATGGACAGTTTACTCTTCAAAGAGCAAGTTGAGCAAGGCATAGAGACAATTTCCCCACAGGGATCAATGAAGTATCAATTATTATTATTTAGTAGCTCCAAGCCAAGATAGGACGGAGTGGTGGCTCTGTGCCCCCAATCAGAAGGTTGTTGGCTTGAAACCCACAAATTCTAGGAGTGGTTCTACTCTGTTGGGCCCTTGAGCAAGGCCCTTAACCTGCAATTGCTCCATCCAACTGATCCATACAAAGACTTCACCCATCAAAGATAAGGTGAGTACAGGCAGTCCCCAGGTCACGAACATCCGGCTTACAGACAACTCGTGCTTACGGACGGACTGCCATAAAGCCTATTATATTAAAAATATGGGTGAAATCAGAATTCACTTTATTGGCCAGGTACTACTGCATGTACCAAGAATTTGTTTTGGCAGGAAGAGTTGGTTACATTCAGATAAAAAAGAACAAAGAACATAAATTTTAAAAATCGATAATTAGAAATAAAATGATGGAATAGAATAGTGCAGAGCAGTGCAAGCGGTGTAATATGCTAACAATAATTATAAGGACATTAAAGGGAATAGAGGTGTATTGAATATTGGAATATAAAAGTATGATGTAGAGGTAGAAGAAAAAGACGTACAAAGATGCATTCAGAGTGAGTGGGGGAGAGTGACAGAGGCAGGGACTGTCAGCGGGGGTCATGGGGCTTTGCGATGAGCTCAACCGCTGAACGGAAGAAGCTGTTTTTGTAGCGTGTGGTTCTGGTCTTGATAGACCTGAGTCTGTTGCAGTTTTTTTGAACAGTCCATGTCCCGGATAGGAGGGATCGGTCATAATCTAATTCCGTTCCAGGGCTCTGGAGGTGTGTAGGTCGTGTAGGGATGGCAGATTGCAGCCAATCACCTTCTCTGCAGAGCAGACGATACGCTGCAGCTTGGTCTGGTTCGTAATAATGAATGCACGCTCTACTTGTGACGCTTGTGAAAGCATTGCACGGCTTCAGCAGTTCGTCAGCTTAAGGTACAGTTCAGTACCTTTATTATTCTTGAATAAATATTATCGTTATTATGTACTGTATTATTTTTTTGACTGACCTACATATTCGACTTAAAGACAAACTTAGGGAATGGGACTCATTCATAACCTTGAGACTGCCTGTATTCTGAATTTCATACATTATCTGAAATCATGAATGAGTTCCAGGTGCTGATTTGATGGGTGATAATTTGCTTGCACACGGATGGGAGAATGGGACAAGGTGGGCCACACCTGCTGGTCCCAATTGGTACAGGAAGCATTTAGACACTGATTATGTGAAATCCACCCATCATACTAGTATCAGAATGTGTGGTTGCTGCCAGATGGAATAGAGGTGTATTGCACATAAGATGTAGCATAATAGGTCATAGCTGTTTCATAGTGTTAGCCTGTCTCTTCTGTTACAGGGTGGATTTCCTGCAAGCACGTACTGGCAATGGTGTGTTAGCTTGCAAGTATTTTTAATGAGGCTGCACCTGGCTGGCTGCTGACAGACATTTATTTTTCTGCTGAAGAATTGAAAATGCTGTACCAATGTATGCAGAGCACTGGGCTCCGATTCATGTCAGGGTAATCATGCACTTGACTCTTCTCCTGTCCACAAGTGGGTTTTGACCTTGAATTTTAACTCAAAGCTGCACTCCAGTCCGTTTTACTAATTGGACTGTTGGCTTCCCCTTATAGGAAGGGATTTTCCCAGGTAACATGACATGAACATTGACCCATTGAAGAAATATACAACAGGACTACATTGCTTATATTTACGATCGATTGAAGTTTGTTCGCTAAAGAAAAGTAGATTCATATTCCGCTTTCTTTCCAATACAACAGAACACTTACAAAGACAGTATCACAGAGCAGTGCTGACTGTTAGACAGTTTAATCTTAACAGTGAACGAGGGCAGCCAGCAGCCTTGTCTTTGTAGTAGACCTGTCACCCTGTTAATCTGCTTCTTGGACCAACAGAACAGGTGAACAATCAAACAAAAAAGCTAGTACACATAACTGACAAAAATTTATTCAGTGTTCCCACATGTCTAGTTGAAATGCTTCTTTGTTGACTGTCATCACTGGATCAAGTGATGCATTATTTTTTTAAATCAGATGTTTTGTTAATCATCCACAGTCTTTCCTTTCCCAAAGGAAGACGCCATCGCTAACTTTCATTCTGTCTCCTTACTGTCTTCCTTTATCTTGCTTTGGTACTGATGTGACCCATTCTAAATTCCCTTTGAATCATCACCTCATGAAGACCCTAATCCTCCCTGTCTTCTCAGTGGGTAGGTGTACATTTTGCAAATGGGCCACAAATCTCATCAGGCCTCATTTCCATCGTCTTTAAAACATGAACGCTTATAAATGTTCCCATTTAAGCACATTTTGCTTAAAGGACATTATCTGTTAATCACGCTGTGATACACGTGGGTGTTCTGTGCCAGCTGCACAGTCTAAATGCGTAATGGGATTAATGAGTGTTGGTGTTATTGCTCCTAAATGTGTCATTTAAACCTTTCACTCCCTATTAAATTACTCCAGACAGATTCATTTTGAAATGTGTTGCATTAATAGATGACGTAAAGGTAGACATTCCTGCTTTGTCTGGCAAAACAATAATGGCAATGAATAAGAATTTATACTAGATATACACTTGTAAAAAAATGTTATTTATGGTAATGTGTATGACAAAATGTGTTGGCTTCTTTTCCTGTTGCCTAATTTAGAGTGCAGCCAAAGGTATGCAACCATTAATCTGCACAAATGGAAACGTAATTAACTTGTTTCACACACCAGTGACTGTGTATTTATTTGATTGGTGTGTTAAATCTTGCACAGCTGATAGAGTTGTGTTAATTGAGAAAAAAAACAGTTAACCGTGGGCCTGTCTGCTAAGGTTACTAATAAATAAAAAGAGCGGGAAATGTAAAAGTGGTCAGGGACGCCTTTATATCGAGAGAGGCGACCCTAGGCACTCTCACATGCACAGCGATATCACAACGCATCATGTAAATACTGCCATGTGTAGCTTAATGATGGGGATACGTTATGAGAAATGTGTCATTGGGCGATTTTGTCATGAGAACATCACAGAGTTTACTTACACAAACATAAAAGCCCCCCCCCCCCCCATTGACCCTGATCAGGATAAGCAGTTGGAAGATGGGTGGATGTAATGTTAAATATACACATTGTTAAAGAAACATTGAAATAATATTATGTTATGCCTCTTACGTCCATCCTAAAAGCAGCATTAATATATGGGTGAGTAAACCAGAGGTCATCAGATCCAGTCCCAGGTGGAGCCCTAGCTAGTACCTTTGCGAAAGGCTCCTCACCAGAGACATCCAGTTTTATCAAACGTCCATCTATTTTCTGTAATCTCTTGTCCCATTCAGGGTGTCGGGGCGTCTGGAGCCGATCTGGAGGCTATGGGCGCAAGGCGGGACCCGTATGAGACAGATAACATTAAACATACATTTGTCTGGAAGCTTCAGTGAAGGAATAAAATGCTACGCTCCCTATAAAAGATAAAGTGAAAGAAGACAAGAAAATACCTAATAAATATCAACTGTTTATTATTGGTGCGTGGCACGGTGGTGCAGTGGTTAGCACTGTCGTCTCACACCTCTGGGACCTGGGCTCATGGCTCCATGTGTGTGGAGTTTGCATGTTCATCCTGTGTCATTGTGGGGTTTCCCCCACAGTCCAAAAACATGCTGAGGTTAATCGGAATTACCAAATTGCCCATAGGTGTGAGTGAATGGTGTGCCAGTGTGCCCTGTGATGGGTTGGCACCCCATCCTGGGTTGTTCCCTGCCTTGTGCCCATAGGCTCCAGACCCCGTGACCCTAAATTGGATGGATGGATGGATGGATGGATGGATGGATGGATGGATGGATGGATCTTTTTCATTGCTACTTTGAATGAACGTAAGTTTCTGAGTGCGCCAAAAAACTTCAGATGTCTTGATTTCAAAAAGCATTAGGTGAGCATCAGGGGAGCACAGCTACAACTCAAATAAGGATATGTAGCCCATCATAGAGTACTGGTAAAACTGCATCGAGTGATGCCTCAAATGGCTGTAATCTGAATGAATCTAAACTCTAAGCCCTATGCTACTATCAAGCTTACACTGAACCTCAATACCTTTTATGTAATGAAATGATTTTATGATTTTGCAGACTGGTTCCTGGGTACTTTCCCTTCGTGCATGCCCTGGTGTTCCTGGGTCACAGCTGAAACTAAAGTCATCCCAAGCCTTTTCCTTGTTGCCAGATTCCGTGATTTTTGTTCAGATGATATCAATTTTTATTTATAGATAAATTTATTCATAAATGAATAAAAAAAAAAAGTGACTATGCAGTACCACCAATGGGAACCCTTTAAGAAGTCAATCAAGTTATTTTCGGCCTACATTTTCAGAAAATACGACTTCGATGAATTTCCCTGGCAAATGGAGAATTCCGAAAATGCCTCTGCTTTTTCCAGTCTGCTGTTATTCTTTTAAAAGCTGTTAGTTGATTAATGCTTATTTATGATGCATCTGATAACTAGCCCTTGTGCAAGGCAGATTTATAAGTGTCTCACAGAAGAATTTAATTTGGCCTGCCCCCAAACTGTAATCATAAAATAATGATTTATGTACGGATTAATATACCTGTTCACCATTTAATCAAAGCCAGGTGGATCAATGATACACTTGAGATTGTATTAGACAAAATCAGAACTATATTTCACCTGAAAATATATTACGTTTGTGGCTTCAAACAAATCTTTATTATAAATTAGAAGAGTTCATGTATTAATACTTATAATAAATCCCAACGTCTGATGATTGAAGAAAGTTTGTTTTGTAACCTTGAAAGAGTCACGTAGCTAATACATATTGTATTCGAGAATGCAGAAAAAAACTGCTCCTATTATTAGCTCCACTTAGAAAAAGAAAGCATGCTTTATGCACATATGAGCGTGCAACCCAAAATTTTATTTTTATATGAAATACAAGCAATAAAATTGGGTAAAATACAGAGAGACGAGACCCCTAAGATCGTACCCCACGCGTCAGCCGCACTATCAGCTTTAATAACTGAGCATGATAATTAAGCATCATGCACGTCGCGCTGGTCGCGGGCTGCACGGCACGCGCTGGTCGCCGCCTCGCGGTCACACGCCTCCCTCGGCTCCTGCTGTCTCGCGCCTCCCACTCGCAGCTCCATGTCTTTTCTTTCTTTGCCGAATCATTAGCCGGCTGCCGATCTGCCCGTCTAAAAAAAAAAACAAAATAACAGAACAGCAATGGCGTATTCGCTCCAAGGTGGCAATAAGAAGAAGGTTTGCTACTATTACGACGGTATGAATCCGCTCTTTGCTTTTATGAACGGCCTGAGCGTTACACGGCAGGTAGACCGAGCGCCGGAGCTCGGACGGAAAAGCCGCGCTGCTTAGCGCCGATGGAGGGAGGAGAGGACGGGGACGTGGGGTTAACCAGCTAGCGGGCGGGAGAAAACATGCATATGCTTTCTAGTTAAACCAATAATGTAAATGACGCCGTTTTGACTATAGAGGAGTGAAGTTTTCCCCCCTCGCGTTTGTATTTGCACGTTCAGGGTGACCGATCATGCGTGAGGGGTGTCACGTCAAAGACCGAAAACGGCCGGTCCGCCGGAAGGCTAGCTAGCGGAATTAGCCTGGTGGCTAGCTGTAATATGCGCCCAGAATAAATGTGTGCAGGTGCTTTAAAACATGTGTCAGCGAAACCGAGACGGCTCCACTTTGGGCCAAGGTCTCGAAATACAACCTAGGAAGTTATTTGTTGCCGCCCAGGCCCGGTAGAGATGGAGGTTAATACGGCAGCAATGCGCATGATCAGGTTCATTCTGTTCTCTCTCTCTCTCTCTTTCTCACTCACTCACTCACTCACAGTTTGTCTCTGTCTCTGTCGTTTTTTCCTCATATAAAATCCCTTTAAACAGCAAATGCAATAACTGTATACCAGTCAGACGTGAGGATATATGTTCTAAGCGTCACTGTATCCTTCGATCCCAGACTCTGTGTGTGGAGTTTGCAGGCTTTTCCCTTGTTTCCTCTGAGTACGCCAATTTCCCACTGCAGTCCAAAAACATATAATGTACATTATAGGAGTGTATGTATCAAGTCTGATACGGTACTCATGTACTCGTGACAATGCACTGATACCACGTGATGATGTATCATTGATATCAGTAGGGCAACATACACATATTACCTTCGCAATTAATGAAAAAAAATCTAGGGATAGTGTTAGAAAATGGAATGTCTGGATATTCTAGGAAAATGTAGGCAGCGTTCTGCCATTCTGTCAGCTAAATTAGGCTTAAACTCATTTTCCAGATGGTAGGTCAACAGTTTAGAATGGATAATTAGACACCTATTAGGATTTTTACACATAGCCTTTAATCTGCAACCAACAAAAACATTAACTCAAATATGTGCATAGAGGAAAGTCAAAATGAAGAAAACAATGATGTTTTTAATTTCAGGTGACGTTGGAAACTATTACTATGGACAAGGACACCCAATGAAACCTCACAGAATCCGCATGACCCATAATCTGCTTTTAAATTATGGGCTGTACAGGAAAATGGAAGTATATGTAAGTATGTCTGTGTCAGTCTTCACTCCGAATACAGCAGTGTTTTTCATGTAAAATTTTTTCTGTCTGATTGACTTGAAAAGGAAGACTCTAATGTGAAACCTGAGTGTGAATAAAAAGCCTGCAGCAACCCATCGATTGGAAAAAGGATTAGAGAACAGAAAGATACCAGCATGTGGGTCCTAAAGAGATCTCTGATTCTAGGATCCACATAAGTAAACCTCCTGTCAAGATAAAATATTCAATTCATTTTATTTTTATATAGTGCCTTTCACAACAAGGAGTTGTCCCAAAGCGCTTTACATGGATGTGTTGTGACAGATAAAACATCATTATAATATGAAGATAGGTAGAAATTAGGTTTTAAACAAACCTCTTTTGCCATATATGAACATCAGTAATGCTGGTTTGTTTTAATAGTTGTGTTTTCACTCCACAGAGGCCGCATAAAGCCACAGCAGAGGAAATGACCAAGTACCACAGCGATGATTACATCAAGTTCCTGCGATCCATACGCCCCGACAACATGTCAGAGTTCAGCAAGCAGATGCAGAGATGTGAGTGATTTTGGTGGAGGGTGTATTTTTCTGTGTACGAAGTAGATGATAAGATTGGGCTAGAGATGTAACAGTATGAAACTTTATTATCACTATAATGGTGACCAGAATTGTTATAGTTCCCAGCATAATCGCAGTGATGTTTAAATGGGCTTAAAATGTTCCAAAAGTACACATTCACAAACTGAAATCATTTCCTCAAGTTTTATATTGAAAACCACAAATAACATTAGCAGTACTATACACTTAAACATTAAAATAATGTAGCCAATAAAATAAAACTATTACCAAAGGTTTTTTAAAAAACAACAAAGAAACTTCATTAGCATCATAAAAAAATGAACACCTTGTATTCCGCTATCATTGACTCTGGTTTTTTCCACCTCTGTACTTCTGTGCTGAAAATTCTGTCCTGGCTATTCTAATATCTCCACTCTAAAACACGTAGCCCAAAATTAAGACATTCCTGAAATCTTTAAATTTTTTTCCTCCCTGTGGCCCTAATACTCCGTCATAGGAAAATCCATACAGATAAAAGAAGTATACTGTTTAAAGAGTGTTCAAGAATATGCAAATATAAACATACACGGAATTCATTCTTAATAGCACATACGCAAAAATTGGCGGCTCCATTACACCATTGATGAAATTGCTGTGCTACCCCAGTCTGTCACACGTTACAGTAAGTTTTTCAAAGCAGGATAATTGACCGCGGTGTTAACGGTAATTAAAATTTGAAACGGTATTACTAAACGTCGGAAAGTTTACTGTTGTTTACCTTGAAACCAATAACAATTTCATTCCTAGACAGGACAAACCTGTCTGTCGCTGAAAGCAATCAAATTTATGTGAAAATGTATTCATTTTTGTGTTTATTAATTTGCTGCTATTGTGGCTAAGTAAATTGGTTAGGTACTTATTTTTAAGCTCTGAGCTGTAAGTTGTTAGATTGTGGCCTATCAGATGCATTTGAATGTCATTTTGATGGGCAGTGGCATGTGCAAGGGTCCACGTATGAAAATTTGATGCTTTTTTCAGTCAACGTTGGAGAGGACTGCCCTGTGTTCGACGGCTTGTTTGAGTTTTGCCAGCTGTCGGCGGGAGGGTCAGCCGGTGAGTGTGGAGATTCTGCCCAAATACCCATGAATGCTGCCCAGCTGGTGGAAATAGTGACATTTGCCCACAGCAGCATGTGACCCACATAACCAATGGGCATGTTGGTAATTAAGTGATGGTGGTCTGTTCAGTTGCAGACGGCCTATGTTAATAATATGGACATAATGTAAACACCAGACCTGTTATAATATAGTGGGCGTAACCCGTGTGGCTGGAAATATGCTGTTTATTCATAACTGTACAATTCAATTATAGTTTTTCATGTTTTGAATGCCTTTGAGGTACTAAATAGGCTTTTCGGTAACTAATTTACTGTTGTAATATCCAGACATTATACCACGTCACAGAGTATTTTGGTGGTATTTTCAAAAGCAGCACTTGAAATGGTGGTAATAAAATTTGCCAAATTGGGGGTGGCACACCAACAGGCAGGTATTATCTTGGGGGACCCCCCCACCCCCACTTTATTGCCAGAATTTCGGAATACCACAATATACCCGGTTACTATAGTACCTCCCATGTCTAGTACTAAATAATATTTGTGCTTTGTTACGCACGAGTCCCTTGGTTGACAAGCAGTGCCTGTAATTCCACTGGCATGGATAAATAGACCTTTTGCCCTGTCGGCATGGCAGCCGGATCAGTGAAGCTGAACAGGCAGCAGACTGACATCGCCGTCAACTGGGCTGGAGGTCTTCACCACGCCAAGAAGTCCGAGGCTTCTGGCTTCTGTTACGTCAACGACATCGTTCTTGCCATCCTTGAGCTGCTCAAGTGAGTTGGCTTTTGCCTCTGATGCAGTGCTGTGCTTTGCTATTCTGTGGATTGCCTTTGTCTAGCTATATTTAAGAGAGAACTTTTTTCTCTCCTGCACTTTGACTGAGGCTTCATGCGTTCATTTTTCTCCCTTAGATACCACCAAAGAGTGCTGTACATTGATATTGACATCCATCATGGTGATGGGGTCGAAGAGGCCTTCTACACCACAGACAGAGTCATGACTGTGTCTTTCCACAAATACGGAGAGTATTTTCCCGGGACTGGAGACCTCAGGGTAAGTGGATCTATTTTTACTTACATACTAGAACAGTGTTTTCCAATGCAGTCCTCGGGGACCCCAGGCAGTTCATGTTTTTGCTCCCTTCCTGTAGTGAGCTGGGTGGGAGCAAAAATGTTTACTGTTTGGCCGGGAAACGCTGTAGTAGAATATTAATGGTGGACTGAATCCAGCGTCATCTTCTAATATAAATATTATTATTATTATTATTATTATTAGTCCATCTGTCAGTATTAGCATGCCAACGTGCTGCTCGTTCCAGAATTGACTGAAGCAAAATGCTTATGAAGAATGGATTTGATTTAATTAGCAAAATTGTAAAGGTTGATACGATCGGTAGACTTGATAAATGGATGATGTCATTTACTGTGGATTTGTGTGATTTGATTAATCTCTGCTGGAGTGACACTGATGAACAGTGGGGGCTTGGTGACGGATCCGCTGGGAAAGCCAGTTATCATTACCTTGTTCTCTCTCAGGATATCGGCGCAGGCAAAGGCAAGTACTACGCGGTCAACTTCCCCCTTAGGGACGGGATTGACGATGAGTCATATGAGCAGATATTCAAGCCGGTAAGTTGGACACACAAATATGTCTGTCAGTAATGTTGGTGGCTGCTTCATAAGATTTAATATCCGGGAGACTAAGGTGATTTGGGATGAAGGAAATGAGAAAATGGAAAGATTTCCATGTTCCTGCGCCTTACGTCTGCTGAACTGACTGTACTGAATCCATGTATTCTGCTTCCGTTTCATTATAAAAGCCTGTCTGTGTTGTGAATTTTAGACTATTGGTTATTAGTTTCATCCAGCCTCCCTCATAAAGTCGTAGGTTTTCCTTAGCGGGCTGTCATTTGAAGGTGGTGGTACCTCCATCTGTAGGTGATGGCCAAGGTGATGGAGATGTACCAGCCCAGTGCGGTGGTGCTGCAGTGTGGGGCCGACTCGCTCTCCGGAGATCGCCTGGGCTGCTTCAACCTCACCATTCGGGGTCAGCAATCTGTGCACTTTTTTAAATTTATGGGAAAGCGTGCCGCCTTTTCGCATGCATGTTTCCCCCAAAAAATGAGTCTGTCCTTTCTGTTTTTGTCAAGACCTCCTCTGGGGTTGTCAATGTGCAGAATGTGGCTCTTGCTGATAGCGTAGAGGCAGCTGAATCAGTGCTTAGCGACAAAGCGCCTTGGCCTCAGTCGAGATTCTTGGCCGCAACAAAGCCCTGGGCCGGGCCTTGTGTGTGACAGTCTCCGTGCTGTGTACTACCAGGCCATGGCAAGTGTGTAGAGTACATCAAGTCCTTCAACCTGCCCCTGCTGATGCTGGGGGGTGGGGGTTACACCATCCGCAATGTGGCCCGCTGCTGGACCTACGAGACCGCCGTGGCGCTGGACACCGACATCCCCGACGGTGAGAGTGTCACGCCGCCCAGATTCTCAGCGTCCCCGCGGGCATGAGGGTCACTCTTACTGAGCGAGGCCCGTGTTACTGGGGTCTGTCTGTCTGGGTAATGTGAGAATGTAATCACGCCCCCCCTTGTGCGTGTGAATGGTCTGGCCTTAATTCTCACATTCACTTCTCACCTTTCCTTTGTGCCGCTCTAAGAATGAATTTGCATTGACACAAAACTAAATGAAATTTGGCATTTGTACAGGTATAGAAGCACAGGTCCGTAGGAATTCTTGCACGGTTCCCTCAGTCAAGGTGTAAAAAGAACAGACCAAAACAACAGACCAGACTATGAAAGAAATTTGTGTTTAGGTTTTTAGTGTAAAATTAAGAAAATACACTGCCTGCTGAATGGATAAATATGATAGATAAGTTTTTCCTTGAGTATCAGAGGTAGCTAGTTTGACCATGACATTGTGTTTGAAGTTGGAGTACCTCTCTGTCCTGAATGTCCTCAGCGACCAGCCTGGCTGCTGCCGGAAGGGAGCCAATCAGAAAACGTCGCTTGTGTGTCATGACTTTATTGGGGGGGGAGGGGTTTGTAAGAATTGCCTTCCCTTGTATTGCTTTCCAGTTAGTTGTTCTTTACATCAGGCTACACCCAGCTAATGCGGGTTACAGGTTCTGAATGCCGGAAAGGTTTCTGAATCGAAACGCTGAATATCAGCTTTTTCAAACCCCAAGTCTTGTTAAATGACCCTGAAAGGAAATACTTTAGATACATCACAATAACTATGAATAATGATGATAACGAGATGATGATTATTATTACTGATAGTGTGAGATGCCATTACTCTTAGGGTACAGTATTGTATAAATGATTTCACTGTGTTTTCCACACCACATGGATTGATTTGCTGTTGTTGTAAATTGAAACCATTGCACATGCATAGGCCTTTGTACCAGTGGGCTGGCTCTGTTTATACCTGCATTTATACCTGCCAGAGCTGCATTTTTGGAGACTTAGTTTTGGCCACATCCCCCTGCAGAACTTCCCTACAACGATTACTTTGAGTACTTCGGACCTGATTTCAAGCTGCACATCAGCCCGTCCAACATGACCAACCAGAACACGCAGGAGTACATGGACAAGATTAAGTAAGTTCAGCGTTTCGATGGCGCACCCTTAACGTGCTGTAATGGCAAACCAGAATGCTTGGCAGCCAGTCTCTGTCCACTCTCTGGAAGTGTGTCCTCAAGTCGGTCTATTTGCCTGTGTATAAATCAAATCAAACCAAAGTTAATTTTTCGAATGCACAGTAGTACGGCAAACAGCAGTAAATGCAGGTAATGAAATGTGTTTCCCTGCAGGATCCCTATAGTGAGTAATAGAAATATGTAAAGAATATACAATTTTACAATAAGTAAAATAGTAACAGTAAAAATACAAAAAAAAAATACTAATAAAATGTTCAAATCAAATTCAAATTTTTTTGGTCACATACACAATCATACATAGTACGACATGCAGTGAAATGTATTTGCAGTGCCCGACCTATCCTAAATGTGCGAATTGTCCATGGTAACAGCCTGGTCAGCTGTTGAGTAGCCGCACTGGCAGAGGGTAGGAACTCTTACGGGGTCGGTCTGGTCGTGCACCAATACTCAATACCGTTTCCCTGACGGCAGTAGCAAAAATGGTTTGTGGCCGTATGTGACCCCGCCCACCGTGTGTGCCTGCATCTCCGTATGCTGTTTGCAGGTCTGTGTGTGCCTGCCTGTGTGTGCGTGTATACTCAGATGGAGTGTGTTCACCCCCTTTGCACCCGTGGTTGCAGGCAGCGCCTCTTTGAGAACCTGCGCATGCTGCCCCATGCCCCCGGGGTGCAGATGCAGACCATCCCAGAGGACATCGTCCCAGACGACACCGTGGATGAGGACACCGAAGATCCCGAAAAGCGCATCACCAGTAACCATGCCCCACATTGCCTTTCCCACATTCCGGCTCACTCTTTGCTATGCCAAGATATTCTGTTATTACACGAGAAAGAGCCCCTAAGGGTTGACAGGACTTTAATTCATTCATCCATTCATTAATTCATTCATGAAAATGAGGTTATCCAGTCCAGGTTCCATGAATAGGTTAATTAGCTTGGCTACATGTGCTGTAATTGTATTGTTCAGGCTGGTGTAGAAGCCTGCTGCTATGCATCCCTTCCTTGGGCGGCACCCTGCCATCCTGACGTTAATACCACTAACTGCCAGTGGCGGAACTCCATAGAGTCAGGACTTTTTTTCTCCCCCCCCCTTTCAGTCCGCGCCTCCGACAAGAGGATCGCTTGCGATGAGGAGTTCTCAGACTCCGAGGATGAGGGAGAGGGCGGAAGGAGGAACGTGGCCAATCATAAGAAGGTTATGAAGCGAGCCCGTGTTGAGGAGGAGAAGAAGGACACGGAGGAGAAGAAAGTCGGTGAGTTTCCGGGGAGTGTCGCTGCTTGGTTTGACTCTCACATTCAGCTATGAAATGGGTGCTGAGCTGCTAACCAACTCTAGGGGGCTCAAGGCATCCAGGCAAGGCTAAATAGTTTATTTATACAAATTGTAAATTTGTAAATAACGAAAACCTTCAGGTCTGTGTAACAAAGAGATACCGGCCTTTAGTCCCTTTCTGGTAATACGAACACTGTTGCCACAGCAAAGAATCATGAATCCAAGACCAAGAATCATTAGAATATTTCTGTAATGATATCTGATTTAGATTGTGAAGACTTATAATGAGAATAGCATGTTAGAGCTGTAAGCTCCAGTTCTGGGTGCTTGTGTCTAATCCCTGCCCCGTCCTGTGAAATTCGCATGTTCCTCTGGTCCCAATATCGCTCATAGTGTGTGATAGCATATGAGGGGATGTGACGTAAATTTCGTCATCGGGGGTTGGCTGCGGTCATGCGTGTGTAGCCCAGATTTTTGTCTAGTGGAAACCCTTGTGCATCTGTGTGCATTGACTGCACACATGCAAGGTAAATGATTGAGTATTTCCAGTAGGTGGCAGCATGGACTTTCACAGATCAGTAGTCAACAACGAATGAGTAAAGGAAGAATAGTTGTAGTAGTAGTTGTGAGCAGCTCTATTAGGAGGGTGGTGGAATATGAAATGTGAAAAAGTGAAGTATGAACTCGGTTCAAGATTCACTCCACGCTAGCCAAGGCCTTGATACAAAGTAACATGCAGCTTACGCTCAACTAATACAATTTTGTCCAGTCAAAGACATGCTAGTGCGATAACTGTAACGTCCCCAGCAGCAGACAGTGAAATACATCAGTGTGATTCAGACCGCAGTCAAGCGTGAGGGTATTGATCAGCCCCCCTTTGCTTATGCGGTCTGGCATTAAATGCCACAGACTGTCTAACGAGGACATGACAGTCTTGAGCTTCAAACGGTAAGCAAGCACTTCGCCACTTAGCTGGATCGATGGTGCTTATTCCAAAGTAAAAATCAATAGCTAGTGTGATGTCATGGATAGACACAAGGCCAGTGACATCTGTTGCGTTGGCTGCTCCTCTGACGTCGGCGTTGTTGGCTTTTTCTGATCTATGTCATCCAGTGATCAAGTCCGTGTCAGTGTTCGTGTGTGCAGCACGTGTATATATTGATATAATTTACATGACACTTACAGGACTCGCTGTGATGTACTTTAGATCATAGGTTTCCAAACTATTCAGCCCATCACCCCGAAAATAAAAGTACCAGAGACTCACGATCCCCTCTAGGTTTAACCTAGTGATCTCCAGCCATTTTTACAGAGTGAGCTACTTTGACAAATAATCTGGGGAGCTACCAAGTCCCCATAGCAGTACAGTGGTGCAAGCAGGGTCCAGGTTCTGTCCTGCTTTAGGCTGTAGACAGGAGCACGTTGGAGGTGAGCAGGGGTCTTCAGGCGGGTGTTGAAGGAGAGCTGAGTAGATGTGGGGTATTAGACCATGAAGGGTGAACATTTAGGCTGAAATTATGTCAACTGCAGAAAGCTTTGCTGTTCATCGAGGGCGATTATGTTTAGGAACCGCCGGGAAATGTTGCACTAAATAATATCTATAAGGTGAACTTGGGAAATACTAGTAAAATGAGTCTTATTCAGAAGTAAGAGGACACATTATTGAATGTACTTCCAGCACGATGACGGCATGGCCTTCTTCCTTCTAGACGAAGGCAAAAAGACAGACGAGTGTTTGAGCCAGCCATTGTAATGAGTTTTTCCCAAATGCAGAGGTAAAAGAAGAGGAGAAAACGAAGGACAGCAGTTCTGAAAAGGCCGACACAAAAAGGTACAGACTAAAGTACGACCCCGCAAAGTCTGACAGGAATTAAAGTAGGTCAGCCATGTTTTCTTGCCAGTCCCCAGCTCTCTAAACGCATAACTGCAGGTGCAGAAGTGTTGAAAAGTATCACCGTTCTCCATCAGTTCTTCTTGACAGCATGAGCTCACTTTGTAGGCAGTTAAAACCAAGAGGTACACAGAGGTACCAAGTTACTAGAGCAGAAGTGATGGAGTTGGGTATGAAATATAGAAAGAAGGAGGAATTTGGAGGTGATTGGCAGTATGGTTGTCCTCTGGGATGACCTGTCTGGTAAACTGTCATACTCTGATTGGTTGAGGATTGTACTCAATGCCAAGGTGCGTTGACATGAACGTCAGATTTAGAACATCCCTCAACGAAACTGCAGCCACACGTGCATATAATCTTTAGCACAGGAAGGTATTACCTGTTGATCTTTTAAATAAGTAACATATCAACTCAGTTTATTTTTATATGGTCAGACAGCCTGACTGGGATAGTGCACAGGTTAAATGGAAACAGCATGACTCCAGCTGTAAATAAACTATGATGGATGGACTGAATGTGTACGTCAGTAACGTGTGATGGCTCGGGGCCTGTGGATGCTACGCTTCATTGGTTGAGTTTTGACCATAATTGGGTCTCTTAGGCTGTTTTACCTCGTGACGAAATATCTTAGGTCAAATTGGTTTTGTAGAAAACACTATCATTTACCTACCTATTACACATACGGGTGGACAGTCCAAAAGGTTTTAAGCCCTTTTTCTCAGTTCTCAGTAACCGTGGTAGCTTGTAGGAGTATACAGGGCTAACTTAAGCTGTCAGGACTATGCCCTTCTCCAGGGCTGTAATGGATGACCACAAAGTACAATGTTTGTTGCGTCTGTGTATATTTAATTCTGTATAACAACTGACCTCAGCCAGTCAATAAGACTCATTCATTAAATTAGGGTCAGAAAGGGGCTTTTGAGTATTTAAAAGGTGAATGTACCGCTTGCATGACCTGTGCTGTGTGCTCCTCTGTCAGTGTTAAGGCTGAGCAGACAAGCAGTGCCTGACCAGGGCCATCAGGACGGCGCTCCCGGATGTTGGACGCCACGTCACGCCACTGATGTATTTATTTGCTGTGCTGTCATAGGTCTAACATTTTTATCCATCGCAGCTAAATTACTCATGACTGTGTTTTATACTGGCGAATTTACTGAAGGAAATCAGTATTTCCTTCATGTTACTCAATTTATTGTAATTTTCGAAAACATTTTCTATCCATTTGTATTTGTATGTTTTTGTTTTTTTTTGAAAATGTTTTTTTAGAATGAAATGTTGACTTTGATATTCTGAATATGCACATTAAATGTTTTATACTGAAATATTTATTTCTTCCATTTTCTTAATGTGACAAAAATCACAGATGTCTTTCGCATTTAAAATGTATTATTTGTGTCACCCACAAGAGGGTGCTGCATGGTTTTGTTGCCTTTAACAGATTTTTAATGATGCCAGCAAATCAAAGACCTGTTGGAATTTCAGTTGTTAGGTAGCGAAGTTGCATGATATTTGGAATGGAGCCTGCACAACTGAATTAAATAGTAAATTAACAATTGATAGAATTTCCCTCAGTTTTCCTAGCTGTACTTATCAGTCTTATTCCATCTTGCTCCATTCCACTGTCAGCAGATTTTATTTCTCCATTCCACCACCTCCCCTTTGACCCTTTGGACAATTATGAAAGGGATTTGGAATTTTCCATTGGCCAGCAAAGCACTTGAGAAAATACTGAGTCGCTCATTAGTCCAAATATTTTCAGCTGGTCACCTACTTGCGTAGATTTCGCAGGAACGTGCTGGCTGATGTCTGTACTGCTGGGGGTGTTGAAGTGATTGTAGGAGGTTCGCTGTAATCCCGTGGCCTGTTGGTTATGTGACTGGTGTCACTGCCCCAAAGCTATGTGGGAGACCACAGCATGGCTGCCTAATGGCAGAAGCGCCACAGTATCAATCAAACTCCCCTTGAGAAACACACATGGCTTTCTGCCACTACAGACTTGTTCCTCACTTGCCCATCCCAAGAGGAGGAATCACGCCATTGCTTTCTGCACTCTCTAATTGCCTTTTGTTAATGATTTCATTTAATGAGGCAACATTAACAGAGAAAATGGCATTGTGGCCCCAGGGACTGTTTTGGCGTTTAATAAAGATATTTCCCCAAAAGAAAGAAATCTCTAAAATGCAAGGCAATATGAACCTAATTTGTGTTTTGCTAAACATTCTTTTCATTTTTTTTTTCTAAGAGATACTGATCTCTGCGATAGGTTGGTGCCCCATCCTGGGTTGTTCCCTGACTTGTGCCCATAGCCTCCAGGATAGGTTCCGGACTCCCGCGACCCTGAATAGGACAAACATTTAAGAAAATGGATGGATGGATCCTGATCTCCATAGTTGGCGCGGTTTTTTATGTCAAAAAGTGTTGGTAAAGATAACCACCCCCCACCCCCAGCAACCGTTTACAGTATTTCTGGTAATGCAATGACCTCAGTGATATAAAACTAAGGAAAAGAGTGATTTAAACAAAAATGATCTCTTCTGAATACTGGCAGGCCAAATGATTATTTTTGTTATTGTTCTTGCTGCCGATCTGTTAGGACATTGCTAAAGAGAATGGATTTGTAACCTGAAGCCTGCCCGGTACCTAGTACTTAACCCGAAGCCGTCAATCATGCAGCTAAATGGCTGTTTGTGTACGTAGCTAATCCGTTCTACAGACTATTACGTTGTAGTGCAATATCACTTTGTGCCATACGATGGCGCAGAACCCTCAGATTTGTCTCCAAGTGGATTGCGTTTAAAAAATAGATACGTGCAGAAATCTGGCTGTATGAGAAGCGTGGGCGTTTGTTGTGCTGAGCTCATTTTTTAAAACGTGCAACTGTGCTTTGTGTTTTGTTTTTTAAAATAAAGGGCTTTTCGTTTAATATGCTGATCTGAAATGAACCGTTATTTATGACATTGACGCGTATACAACGAAAATGATGGCGGACCCTGCAATTCATTCGGGAAGCTTGAAAGCCGATGGGCTGCGCGTGCGATGCACGCGAATGGCTGTCGCGCGCCCGACGGACACGTAACGCACGTCTAAGCCGCAGTTCTGTTGATGTACGAGCAGCATGTGGCTGTATGCAAAATCTCCATTTGTTGGTATTAAATTTACAGAAACCGTAATATCACCGGGTGGTGAGAAAACAGCTCAGCGGGCCATTTTACCTCCTTCAAAACAGATCAAGAAGTACAGCCCACCCCCTCGAGGGTGAAGATACACGCAAATTGTGTGAGTACGTGACTACATATCAAATTTTATTATTACGTTCCCGGTGAGGGAATTGAAAATAGGTATGAAGGGAATGGCTACAAAATCGATTGTTTCGAATGTGTTGGGTGCTTTTAAACTTCGTTTCCGTTTTGAGAATGAATTTTCAAATTGAGAAAATATTGCCCATAATCTGCACCATGTGTTACATCTTAAAAACGTGTGTTTTCATGTGTAACTGTCTATGAAACGAAAAGTGCTTCAGTGTCCCGTACTCCATTATTCGTGCTCTGACGAATCATTTAGTTCATTTAGCTGCTTCATAACGGTCCGGGGATTTTACGTAAAATCTGGAACTGGCCGGAAGTGTGCGGGGACCCTACTTAAGCCTGTGGCACCTCTGGCGCCATTCTGATCGTGGGAATGCGTGCTCGGTCCTGATTGGCTGGCACCGAATCGGGGTGTCGCGCGCGCAGCGTTCCGGACGCGCGTGATGGGCGGCATCACTCCCGAAACACCCACGCCTGTCACATCATTTTCACCGTTTATGCATTTTGGCTCGGTATTAACTGCTGACCCTGGACCACCACGGACAACTGGAAATGACGTGCTCTGGCTTCTGGAATTGATTAAGAAGGAATGCGTGCATAAAAATGCAGAGAATACAAGCTTTTACTGGTTAATGCAAATCAATCTGAAACAGGCGGAAATGTCATGATTTGTTAGCTTATGCGGGATATTTAAGAAACTCAGGTGGGTTGGCATTGTAAAATCCATTTGCATATGCCAATTATAACCCAAAACAGCAGACTGCAGATCATGTTTGGTAACCCATTTGAATGTACTGCAAGTCACTGACCATCTGATAGTTTGCACATATATCTCCCCAGTGTCCTCCAGTAGGAAAGCCAATGAGAATTCAGTTAAGCCCTGCATGTGACAATTTCAGCCAGTGGTCATTAAAGTGTGTAGAGATTTAAACAGTCCCTCTTTAATGCACAAAATGGCTTCACGGTACATGAATATCAAATTGTGAATTATCTAACTATAAAAAGTAATTGATGACATGAGCTCGGGTATGTGGCCTGACAGCTGCTTTGCACTGAACAGGCCAAGCCTCTACCCCCAACCCCCAAAACTGATCTCCAGCTATCATACATGAACCAAGAATGAAAAACAAAACTTACCAAAAGTATCAAACTTTCTGCTTAGAATTAAGTCACCAGTGACAATCACACCACTTCCAGAATAAAAAAGGACAAAGCTCAAATTTTATTCACATTTATTTTTGCTTTTAGTGTGCTCACAAAATTAGAACACCTTAAGCAGAGGAGTTTAATAGCAATTTTTGTAAGCAAAGTTACATTCCATCTCTAAGTCAAATTGGTCGAAGCTTGTCCAGTATTTACAAAAGAAAGAGACAAGATGCTACACAAACATTGCATCTGATAGAGATTCCTTAAATTTGTCAAAGACCACTGGAAAAAAAAAAGTTGTTGTAATCAAAACATACCACAGTATATAAACAGTAACCATTCCACTTATCACAGCTTGGTTGAGTTCAAAATTGCTTAAAAGGTTCTTCCAGGATGACTTTGTCTTTTGTTATCTTACAAAAATGAGCAGGGTGGAAAAAAGAGCTGCGAACTTCATGTGCTTCTTGAGATCAAGATTTCATTTGTACAATAATCACAGTTAAAAACACCCCGCCTATACATACTTACACTTTATTAAGGTCATAAAACCAGCAATAAACAATAAAGCCTATACAACGTGTATTTCTACTGATTCACTGACTGGTACAGCTAATGAAAAGTGAAAAAGCTATGATCTTTAAAATGATTTCTAAATCTAGTTCTGGGAATTGTATCTTGTCTTCTCCAATAAAAAAAAAGACTTAGTGTTGTACACTGCATGGTACACAGGCTTCTGTAAGATCATTAAGACTACCCTTTACACCAACCTGTAGCATGTCCCACAGGCACAAAAGGTGCCTCATTCAACCCACCCCCTCATTTACATATTGACTGACCACCCACCTTCTTCATACCATGGGCATGTCCATACATTGAGAAGTTTACATTTTGCAGAAAAAATGGAGGGGGGAACATTTAATACTGATGCAAAAAAAGTATGTGGCAGAGTGTGGATGCAATTTTTCCCCATGTTACTTAAGCCACCCACCTCTCTGCACCATGGAATGGTAGTAAGCATGGAGCGAGATGGGTTTTGTGGTGTGTGTGTTGGGGGGGAGGGGGGTGTAGGGGAAACAAAAGAAAAGCTTTAAAATATCCCTGGATGTAGACAAGTTCTCCAAAGCCAGGATCTGGCACCACTCCGACATACAAACAGGGAAAGTGTCTTTGATTATCTTTTTCCACCTTTTAATTTTTTTTCCTCATTTCCTCAATTTCATGTTTGGCACCTCCACCCTTACTCAGCAGCTGGAGCTTCTGGACTGGACACCGCCTCTTGGGTGGCCGGTGCCGGCTCCTCTGCCTTGGGTGCCTCTGGCTCAGCTGGCTTGGTCTCCTCGGTAGCTTTCTCCTCCGCAGGCTTCTCCTTCGGTTCCTCGGTAGTGGGCTCCGTCTTCGGCTCCTCCGCAGGGGTTGTCACCTCCTCGGGTTTAGCCTCCGGTGAGGTTGTGGTCTCCTTAGACTCCTCGTCAGTGGCAGGTGTTGCAGCCTCCTCTGCTGCGGGTTTGGCCTCCTCAGTGGCATTGGCCTCTGGCTCCTCCTTCTTTGCCTCCTCCGTGGAGGTGGCAGCAGCCTCGGCCTCACCCTCTGCCCCCTCAGTGGTCTCCTTCTTGGTCTTCTTGAAGGAGAATCCACTCAGCTTGAAGGACTTTTTGAAAGAGAATCTCTTCTTCTTCTTCTTAGGGGTTTCACCGCTGGTGGAAGGCGTGGCACCTTCCTCCGTCTTGGCAGCCCCATCGGCCTCGGTGGCTGGGGCAACAGCCTCCGTGTTCTCCTTGTCTCCTTCCTCTTTGGCTGCCTCAGCTGTTGCTGGCTCCGCCTCCTCCTTTGGGCTCTCCTCAGCCGTAGCACTACCGTTGGCCTGCACCTCTTCCTTGCCTGCCTCTGCCGCAGCAGAAGAATCTCCATTCACTTTCACGTGCCCATTTTCCTGTAGAAAAAGAAGCGTTTAATGCGTCTGCAAAACCCATCTTTAAATGCCAGGCTCTACAGTACCACCAAGTAGCAGCAGGGGCAGTAGACACCACAAACTGGTGGTTCAATTCAGTTCTGATCCTAAAACCCTTCAGCTCCTTGCACAGAAGAAAGTTAATGTTTAAAATTGGGGATAGTCTGATTCATAATTAATGCAACAATTGACGGTCGTTTATCCTCCTTCTTAAAGAGGATTATCCAATCTGGAATCTCCATCTGCAAAGCCACAGATGGATGTCCGTGCCTCCTCTAGGGGGCGACCTAGATCTACCAATAGTGCAGCGCCAAAACAGAGCAGATGCTCATTAAAACGGCAGATGCTAATTAATACCCCAGATCACGCAGCCATCACTTAAAGAAGACTTTTCTTGAAAATTAAAGAGAGGCTAACAGCTACCCATATGATCTTTTATTAAGCGGTCGCTTAAAATGGACAGCTGAAAAACGACAGTAAGGGTAGAGCCCCCCCACACACACTCTGGTTATAGTAAGCATCTCTAGCCGTGCATCCGTAACAAAAGGCGTGGTAAACCAGATCGTGGCAAGCCATTGTTACTGTCGCGCTGAACCATCTAACCCGCTGCTCGTGTTCCTCGTCGCTTCACTGGATGCTCAACAAGCACGGTTTCACATTACCCTCCCCTTAATACAAAAGTGAAACGTTAAATTCAGCAGTCGGTCAGCTTGTCCCGTTTTCTAGTCTCTCTGATACGGAAAAAGACGGGAGCCAACATTGGAGCCCCAACCGCGCCATCAAACGACGCAGCAGTCGGCATCACACGCTCAACACGCGGACACAGTTCATAAAATGCTTTTTAATACTCAAAGGTATAACACACCAGTCAACTGTCGTGTAAATGTCCAAATTACGACCAGAAATTCATACAAAAACATTATCCAATTAAACTGAAGCATCAACCACCGAAATAGACCAGAAATCCTCAGTTAATTGTAAAGAAAGCGTGGTTCAATCCAATCCGCGTTTAACCGGCGCGCGTCTGGAGAGACCTCCCCAAGATAACGCGCCGAGAGCGCACCATCACATAAACCCCCCAAAATATTAAAATATTAAAATTCGCGTAAATCTTGTACAATCAAACAGCTTTTACCTGCCCGTTTGTCTTAGAGGGTGAAGCAGCCGCTTCTCCCGGCTTTTCAGCTGCGGTTTCGCCTTTTGCAGCGGTCTTGGAGAATTGCGCTCCCATGCTTTCCGTCCAACAAAGAAACTCAACTGATCCAAAAACACGAACAAAGACCACAAGCCTCTTTCCTATAAGCAAGGTCTGTACAGGTGCCCCCTTTGCAAAGTTTATTCTATAGGTAATCAATGTCCAGTCGCAGTGATCAAAATGGGAAATTCGCAAAAAAAAACCCTGCCAAGTTAAGAGAAGTAATAAAAATCCCAGATTTGTGGCTGTGTCGCTGTAGACAGGATGGAAAATGGAGAAATTTCCCTTGTTGCTAATAAGATGCGGAGTCCAACGCCCAAGTGCACAGATGAATGGGCATTCCGGGCGGTGACGCAATTCCCACTCTGAGCCAGCCAATCAAAAAACCTCCGTCAGAAAGAGGGCGAGGTTTCGATTGCTAGCGAACAATGGAGCAAAGCAGATTGTTACAAATCTGAAAAAACCAACTTGTCCCGGCAACATTTTCCCAATTAAATGATTAGTTAAATGCAAAAAGTATTTATTAGGCACACTCAAATATGTCATTATTAGAAATGCATCTGTTGAAATTAATCCTAAAATAACTTATTCGGATTTACAATACGTTTCATTAATCGTCGAGAAAACCGACTCCATTGTTTTAATTGCTTAATGGTCGTATGGTTCGTCTTAATATAACGAAGTGAAATGAGAGATTTTCTTATTCTGATTAATTTTAATATGGAACCGTGAATGGTAATTTTGAATAACGTTCACGTATGAATCAATGTGTGTCTTAATTTTTCGTTTGCGTGTAAAGGAAACGGTGGCTCATTTTTCGATAATCCCTCGGTCGAACGTTACTCGTTTAGCCAAGTGCGTTTTGCAGTAGAAGCTGAAAAGACGCCTCTGATTTTTGAATTGGATTTGGAGACACTGTTAATTTTGAAATATACCAAAATTCTACAGTTTACCAGAAAATGTGATTTAATAGTCATGCACAGTTCATTAATAGACTTTTTATTTTATTAGAATAAAGCAGTGTAATTTGTGCTTTTGTTATATAAGGCAATGAAAATGGGCTTTGAGCAAATGGCACCATACCCACACATTGTAGCCCACCATCTTGTGGAAGTTAAAACATTCCTATAACACAATTTATGCGTGGGCAACAACATCCATACGTTTAAGGAAAAGGGAAAACTGATTTGAAATAGCGTCAAGTTTGTAGTTTTAATAGTTGGCAGGCCATGTTTATATGAAGCCGAAAGAAATCTGTTAATAGTCGGGTTTAAATTTATGTCGCAAATGAAGCGCCGTTTTTTATGTGACTCGTACGTGTAGGCAGTAAGTGCGCTGAACGGATAATATTTAAGTACCCCGCTATTTCTTCCAAAGAAAATGGCAGAGGGTGGGACGACGAGTACTAATAAAAAGCAAATAAAATGCAATAACCGTATAATAAATGTTTCATTGAAAGGGCACGAATGATCTATATGTACGCATGTCTTCAAATACGTTTATGCGTTTTATGCAATCGACTATTTTAATAATTTACATAATCTGCTTTTATGGTTTGCTGGGGTATATAGGATGCCCCTTCTTTCTAACGTAGAAGAGAAATTGCGTTTTCTCTGTCGTGTAGCTGGGGGATCATGTCGTTTCCATGGTGATTTCATTGGCTGAGGCGAAGCCAAATTTGAAGCGAGAGAAAGGGGAGATGTGACATGCAGAAAGCAGCTCTCCCCACGCCGGCTGAGCGCAACAACTGCTGAGGGAAGGCAACGGTAACAAAGGCGCAGGGACAATGTGAAGTGAGATGAGATGGGAGAGAGAATTCGGATTTTTCTGTCCATATGTTCGTGAGCGCATGTGATGCGGGAGAAGAAAGTTTGGGGGGCGCGGATCTCAGGAATCTGTGACATTAAGAAAAATGGACATGGTTCATGGAGAAAGTGGTATAAGTAAAACATGGGCAAAAAAAGATGCGTCGCACTAGACGAAAGAAAATCTTTCCGGAATTAATAACTATAAAGTTTTTTTTATTACTAATGTGTCCGAATCGCAGTTCTAGAAAACTTTAAGGATCCCAAACATGGAAATAACAATGAATTTTTGGTTTTATTTACACGCACCTGATTGGCTTCATTTACACACAATTCTGATGATAGTATGGTAAAACACATGTATGAAAAGACTTACAACTGTGGGGTTCCAAAAAAGCATACGGAGGGAAATGGAAAAGTGGCTGATGAAGTTATTTCTATCCCAACGAATTTGCCACTGTTATGTGTGCTTATAAACGTGCTGCGATTTGTTTTATTTACATAAGAAAGGATACATCTGTTAATCGAATATACCTTGAGTTGTTATGATTCAACAAAGTTTGCCTTCCTCACTATCGTTTACAAAATCACTCAAGCAATATCGTTGACAAGATGCATGGGTATATTTCGCAATGTGAATAAAGTACAAAAGTTCCCAATGAAGTTACAGCTAAGTTGACTAACAATGGAAAAAAAAGATTTAATTTTAGAAATTTGTATTTTTCAAGTTCATATTTGATAAACTTTAAATGCGCCTTGTAACTGTATTCATGTGATGTATGCATGCTATTAAGACCCCTAGCACAGTGAAACCTGCTTACTTGACCATCTCCATAGTCAACTTCCCTCTAGTCACAGGATCCAGTTCTGCAAAAAATGCTCTGCTAAAGAATATGAACATCTTACGGGGAAGTGTGATAAGAATTCTGTGGCCTACACACATAATCATAGCCATTGTTACATTTTGATTCAGATTTGTGGTAAGATTATATTGAATACTGTTTTTGGTTCTCTGTAGGTTTCTTCCTTTAAAATCATATTTTATCTACTTTATATTTGTGAAGTGCATGTGAGAAGCAATTTCAGAATATGTTACCTCTCGCCTTCTCAATGATATAAACATGTTTTCAAAACATTTCTGTAGTAAATGTTAAACACAAACAGTATACTGATATCCAGGTCTGGATGTCATGGTTATTTTGATTTGATGTCAGTGTAATCAATGCCACATATACGGGAGAAAACAGGGTTAGATTCTGGTCAAATTGAATATTCATTAATTGTAAATAAATCATACAACAATGCTTAAAGTATAGTCATATTAAACCATCAATATTAATGTATGATTGGAAAAACTAGTATAGATGTTGATATATTAAAAATACTGTTTATAATGATGTTATAGAGAAACAAACCTTAAATACCATGTTTTGTAATGCAGGCGAAATATAATTATTTGATCCATCGTGGCCCTTATAATAACACAATACTGATAAAATACAGTCAACAGTTAGCAATCTTTTTTTCAGGGAGGTCTTCAATTGGCCAGAACACATCACTATTTCCATTTGATGCACAGAAGCCAGTGACAACATGAGCGGGGTGAGGTGTGCGTGTAAACATTGCTGACGCTGTGGGGTATCAGTCAGCGGCCACCTTGAACCACTCACACTCCCACTCCTCAGATGGCAAGCAACCTCTCGGGTCTTTTGTTTGACATGAGACCCTGAGTGTGACTTGATCATGTGACTATTGTTGGAGAAATAGGCCGTATGAGCCTGCATGTGTTTGCATTGCAAATCTGCCATGGCCTAGACAAAGTAAATGAGTAAGCAGAAAACTACAGGATGACATTTGGTAAGGTGGATGCTTTTTGCATTCTTGATATTATTCCCAATAAGAAAAGAAATTAAATATTGTAACAGTAATTCAAGGAGCAGGATTTCAAATGGCCAAATAAGAGCTGCTGTCCATATTTAAAACACACACTTGCAGTATTGAAACTCTTTCACCAAGCTAAGGCTGTAAAAGTAAAACACAATGTTGACTAATCGAGTCACATGAAGAGCTGACACTTGTTCATGCTGAACCTAAAAGCTGAGAAATGATGGATGCTGTGCTTTGTCCGACTAGTCCGCATGGTCACAGCAGACGCACTGCTTGAGCTCAGTAGAATTATCATGAAGACGGTATGGAAGGCGGTGGCTTGAGGGAGATTCCATTAGCTTTGTTCCTTTGCTGAGGCAAGAGGCCCAAGTACAGGAAAGTACAAAATCAGGAACTGCTTGTAAATCGGTTACAGTACATGTGGCAAGTGTTTTCAGGTTTATTGGTTATACTGTAAATTTATCCGTGTGACTGTCCTTGTGGTGGAAAAGGCTACCACCAATGTTCTGGTCCAAAACTTCCTTTTAGCAGAGGCAATCTATCTATTCCCTATTTGCATGAAATCAAATGTTGTTAATAGACGTTAAGCCTGGGAGATATGTGCTATAGTTTGCTGACTGTGGGCTAAAAAACAACATGGGGATTATGTTGAGCAAACGGCCCCAGGAGACTATCAATGGCAATATTCAAAGATCTGTTTGAATGGATGGTCATTATAAGACTGTTTGACCCAAAAAGCACTTTTATGACAACAGCAGCACCAAAACAGGACCCAGCAATGCACCTTTGTAGACCTTGATGAAAATTACCATGTGCCTGACTGTGAAGTTGATTCAGTCTAATTTAAAGTGATTACTCTCAGAGATTATTCAGCATGACTTGTGATTTATTTAAAAAGTTGGGTTGTTAGCCCTTAATTTACAAAGCAAATCATTTTATGAATATTTATAGATAGCTTATCCAGAATAGCTCTGCCAGTTGCTGTCTTATTTTGACTGTTGTGAAAAGACGTTTGGATTTCAGTTTCTGTTAAGCTTTCATGATCGAGAGACCTTCCGGGCTTCGTGTAATTACTGCTGTTACTAACCCGCCCATGTTCAGAATTTGCCTCAGGATTTGGATCCATTAGATAATGGAGATTGTGGAGAACTAAATGTTATTCTGAACAATGTGCAACCTAACTACCCACACTGTCACGATAAGAGATACTTGTGACTATTTGACTTGTTATTAAGGCATCTTTAATTCCAGTGAAATTAAGTAGTATATTGCATTTGCCTATTTATCCAAAGCGACGTACAATCGAGGAAGGAGGGTCACCCAGTCCCTGGAGCAATTGGGTTTAAGGGCCCTGCTCAAGGGCCCAACGGTGAAATCACTCTGCCGACCACAGGATTTGAAATGGCAACCTTCTGATCATGGGTACAGCATCCTCGCCCACAGAGCCACACACCACCCTTAACTGCTATTTCCACAAGGTATTTTTTTCACCAAGCCTCCCTCTGTTCTGAAACGAACCAACAGGAATATTGTGAAGGCGACTGACCACCAAGTAACCGTCCTTCCATTATACTGTAGCTCTATGCCAAATTACCTGTATGGATATACTGAGTCAGCCAGGAATCGCATAGCTGTGGGAGTATAACCGGTAGAAAAGGAGCTAGGCGGGCTGGAATGTGGATGTCAGATATAAGCGACATAGCAAGGTCTCTGCCAGTGAGCAGTGAGGCAGCCATTTGATACCTGAGTTTCATATCCCCGTGTGTCAGAGATTTTGGCATAGCTTGTGAGTTCGCCCTTTGGCTTTTCAACCAGTCCGTTTGTAACTAAACCAACTAGTCTGAGACAGCGGTGTGCTATGTTGAAACGGTCCTGCGCTGAGGTGAAAAGGGATTACTATACATTTTCAATGCCCCTCTCGCTGTGACCCACACACAAGTATAATTCTGCCGATCCACTTTCTCTCCATTGCTTCCCTTTTATATTCATGAGCTAGGGTCAAAGGTCTTGGGGATATTTTCACTTTTTTTTTGCTTTATTCGACGCCGGAATGCGTTGCTTGGATTACAGTTGCCCCGCTGCATGCGGGATCAGAGAAAAACATAGTAGCTAAGGAAGGATTTGAAAGGCTTTAACAGAAACAGCAGGGAGCTCAGCACTTGGGATGAATGGCACAGGACCCTCTTCAAATCTCATGCCCCTCCCCACCTCTAGCTGGCATGGGAACCCGATGGCGACCATTGTCTGTGGGTCCCCAGCAGGCACACACGTGCGCTTCTGCGCAAGGCGAGCCTGTGCTGCCTAAGTGCGTTGTTTTCGCTGTGAACCATAGGGAAGTGAATAGCAAGCAGCACAAACAATGGGGAAATCGGATATTCCTCTATATGAGTCCCCCGTTTTTTATTTATTTTTTGTCCTTGTGTGATTGAGAGGAGCTGCTTCCCTTTTCTGCCGTAATTGCTGGTCTCCAGTCCACTTTACAGATCAGACTCTCCGTTTTGTTCTGGGCGCTTTGTCTCTTCCCCCTGCACTCCACCCCTCCAGCTCTGAGGCACTGGGGAATATCTCCGTCTGCTGTTTTTTTTTTCTCTTCTGG
>JAODKC010000043.1:3272660-3285192 GCA_026777985.1 Mormyrops attenuatus
CTGTTGAAATGGTAATCATCAGTAAATATATATACTGTATATATATATATATATATACACACACTCACACACACACACACACTCACACACTATGCCTTTTGCTGAGTATTTAATGAGATCAGTACATCGCTTTGCTCAGCATTAACTGCGGCTCTTGCAAGGTCCATGGTCCCTTTTCAGAGCTGGCAGATCAAACGCTGTCCTTTCCCAGTTAGGTTTTTTTTTTAACCCGAAGTGGGCTTGGCGTTTATGAGCCACTGCAGATGTGCGCTACTGCCACTTGTAGTGTCGTACCTGCGGGCAGCAGTGAGGCATTAATACAGCCTGCATTTCCTGCACTTGTCTCCTGCTTACTGCCAGCCCGCTATTCGCTTATTAACGGAAAACACATGTGAAGGACCATTGACCTCAGACCCCCGTAAATAGACCTACTGGCTCTTACGGGAGTGAATGTAGGATTTGGGTCTAGAATTCGCAGCCGCTGGGATCATGGATGGAGTTCTGGCTCTGTTATTCCTCTCTCTTCCACCCACTGTCGCTCTCCAAACCCGAGCCTGCCTCCTCTGCATTTTCAACATCAGGGAGGCATCTAGATCGGCCAGAGTCATGTCATTTCGATCTACTTTTATTTTGCATTTTTGTCTTGTACCAGTGGTAGTATCCATTCCCGTAAAGATATCTACAGACAAGCAGAGCATTGTTTTCTCAAGGCTGCTGCAGCTGCTTCAATAGCAACAGTGGATATTTGGAAAAGCATAGATGGAGGAGGGCTTGAGGACTTGGTTCTGTGAAGCCCAAACGATGACATTCAGCAGACAGGCGCACAGTGCTGTCCAGACACACAGTGAGCTGGCTGTAGAGCCTTGGCTACTTTTTACCTGCAGATAACGCGTTAATAGACAAGTGTTATATGCTGGGGTTGAGCCTAATTTGACCCTACATCTTTGCGGAGCTGAGCCTTTGGCCTCACAGTTCAGATATCATCCCAGGATCATCCTCGCAATGGGGCTGTCATGACTGTTTGAATCCATGCCTGGCGCCAGAGATGGTAATGAGGGTATGCCCAGTTTCATGTATCCACCAAGCAATCTTGGACCTCATACCTCTTTTATTTCATTGCATTAAATATTTCTAAGGCTAAAATGTTTTACCTGCCCCAGAAGACCTAAACTGACAGCATGAAGCCCCAGCTGACATCTGCCACGATGAAATCTATCCCAATGATACTATAGCTGATTCTACTTCTCACTGTAAAGTTGAAAAGGAAAAGTGGATCATTATATGTATCCAGACCTGAATGCAAATAAACTTCTTTGTTTGTACTCCTCCTGTGTAGAAATAGCCCAAAAACTGCAAAATAGAGATATACTAGGGGTGATTCATGCCTCTTATATTAAGTAATTTTCTTTTCAATTTCAGGAAGCGTAAATGATTTTTGTTGTTGTTGCTTTATCTGCGGATGCTGTGAAGCCCCCGTCTATAGGGAGACATATTCAGGTGACAACAGGAAATCATTAGTTTCCATTTAAGGTCCTTTCCATAACAGCTTTTCTTCAGCCATTTTTATCCAGTTCTCCTAAAGATAGAGCTGTTTGTGTCAATTCGTAGAATGATATCATGAACTCTGCTGGAGCGAGCTCTACATGACAGTGTGTCCCAAAAGCAGATGAGCTCGAAGAGATGAGCTCCCCAGCTTTCCATTTTCGTTTATTCACTTAAAAGAAAAAACAAAAAAAAAAACAAAAGCCTCTTGTGACATGACGCCCAAGCCGCACGGGTGTAAGATTTTCTATTTGGCATCACTCGTGAAATTTTTATGAGGTCCCAAACAGAACAATGCAACAATGGAACTTAATGTAAAAAAACTGTGATCTCTGTCTCTTGACAACAAATGCATGATGGCTAAAAACCAGGAATGTCCCTCACCACTGACACCGCTGTGCTGTAGCTGTGTATTGATACACAGTGTGTTTTGATACATTCATTTAATCTTAGTCTGCATATGCAGTACTAAATATCCAGCATTTTCAGCTCACTATCCAGAATGGGAGGCCTGAGAAAAGGGAAGACTCTCCCTCCAAATGTGGCCTTGGGGCTGCTTGGTTTTTTGATATCTAACATGCCAGAAGACTCTGCTAAGTGAAGGAGACTCGCCGCAGACAATAATAAGGCGCATTAATGAAAAAGTATTCCCAGTGATCTCCTCCTTGCATGAAAGGTGTGATATAGAGATAGTGTGTTTGATCATATTTTCCATCCTTCTTCCAACGTCCTGTCCTGGTCAGGATCATGGGGTACCTCGAGTCTGTCCCAGGCAGCACAGGGCACAAAGCTGGGGTGCACTCTGGATGGCATGCTATCCTACTTAACAATGAAACCTTTCTTATAGCTTTGATGCCAAAATTGTGGGTCAGCTTAGCTCCCGCAACAACTGGCCCACTGAGGAATAGGGCATTGTGGGGGGGTCCTTGCTGCTCTCTGCCCAAATCTGCATGACTGCACGGAGGCCGTTGAGGTCTGTCAAACCCCTAAGGTGAACTCAACAGGCGATCCTTAGTCTTGTGAGGCCGATCCCTCTCAGCAAAGGCAGTGTCACTGTGTGTTCCAGTTATTTCCCATGAAAAAAATCAGTTCAGGTTGGCATGTTTTTTTTTTTCAGCTGTCATGGTTTAATTAAAAAAGTCTCCTTGCAGCACTTTGTGATCCCTTTTAATCTGGTCTCCTAATTCCCCTGACCATTAAACCTGTGGTTCATGTTGTGGTGTTAAATCCAATAATCCTCCAGAGGAATACAGTCTTACATTGTGCATCCTCTCCATCAGCCGGTCTGTGCCAGTGACCCTTGGTGGGGGGGGGGGGGCTTGGACTTCTCCTCAGCTTGACTGACACCTCCAGAGTGCTTTTGGGGAGTGGGGGGGGTGGTGGCAGTGGATGGTATAGGCGGAGTTTCCCAATTGGTGGTCGTGCTGTGACTGTGCTTGTGTTTGGTGAGGATCTAGGAGATTACGGCTGGCTTGTTTAGGTGCTGCTTGCCAGGCTGGCATGCTCCCTGCCTCAGCTGTTTCTGGTTGAAGAGATCCGCTCGGGTGGCGATGGGAGGAGAGCAGGGGGAGCAGAGGCATTCTGGCAGCCAGTCAGCTGGAACCGGGAACGTCTTCACAAGACCACCTCTGAGCACCTGTTGTTTTGATAAGAGCCCTGGTTGTTTGAGTAGCCACTCCCCTACCCCAAATGCTCCGCCCACTTGCTTAACGTCAACAACAGCAGCAAAACCATATCCGGTCGCTGATATAAGAATAGCATGCTTGAATGATAAAGGGGAGCTCTTTCACTTCTCAATAACAAACGGTGGGGTATTTTAAGGCCCTTCTACAAACCGTGATATCTCAAACATTAAAATATCATGTATCCTGTATTGTCGTCAAACAATTCTTAGGTTGCAAATCGGTGCACTATTACAGGGGTCGTCCCAGCATGGAGGCCCGCATGCATTTAATCTCCATTGACCTGCAGTTAAACTCCAGTCTGCGATCTGTGTTGACATTTTAGATCCAGCCCATAACCACCGCCTTTTAAATGCGTTAAGGTCACCAGATTGATGTGTCGCAGAAAAGTCAAAGTCGGCTACGAATATCAAATATCAAAAGAAGCACGGATGCCATCGCCACACTGTGAATTACAGTCTGTCAGCGAAAAGGTAAGTAAGGTCAGTGCTAGGGCCATGGCTGGGAGCATTCACTCCCAGGTACTGGGCGTCTGGTTACAGGATCCTTGTGAGCGTTTATGGTAAAGCCAGTCTGTTTACACACCGATTATCCAGCACAGTCTGACTGTAAAAGAGAATTTGCTAACATCCCCTGCAAATGGCTGAGCACGTCGGCGTGTGAGTGGGTGCGTGTTTTTGTAATACATCATAAGTTTACCAGTCAGTTTTGTTTCCATGGTAACCACATGCGACCCAACTGGAATGCCGTGCGGCTCTGTCTCGCGTCAGGTTCGAACGTAATGGCAGCAAATGCAGTCCGTTCCTTTTTTCTTAATGGCGTTTCAACGGAGAGGAAGCACGACGAGGTGCGTCTCTGTGCCTGGCCAGGAATGCAAAATGACCTTGTACAAACCGCATGGGATCGATGGACAGCCAGAAACTTTCACTTTCACTGTAATGACCCCAACATCCCGCAAAGCTGTGAACCCCTAATCCTCTTAAATCAGTTTTTACATCAGGGCAAACTGGTTTAATTGAATAAATAGAGGAAATCCACCGCTGGGGTGATGCTAATTGATTCATCCAAGATACCAACAAGAAAACTGTGAAATTGTGTAATTAAACACATTACTGCATTTTATGAATGCCCACTGCATGCTTAATGGGCTGGGCACCATGATACCGTAAGCTTCACTTACATGAAAGCTTTAGAGAGCTATTAACAGGCAAAGTTAATGGAGGCAAATAGTTAAGGAGGAGAAAGATCATGCACCCCTTCTAGCTGCTTAAGCTAGGTGGGCTGCCTACAAAGGTGCCTCTTTCAAAATGAATAAATAAATCAAATAAATCCCGATTGGCAAATGTTCTGAACAATGTAATAAAAACCTGTTATTTTGACGTTGTGGGGACCATTTTTAGGTCCCCACAAAGATCTGTGAATGCAATCAAAAAATTAAAAATGCCACAAGTTTTGTATTTTGTTTGGTTACTTATGGTTAAGGTTAAGGCTGGGTGGGGGTTAAGGTTATGGTTAAGGTTAAGGCTGGGTAGGGGTTAACGTTGTCATGTTGGGATTAGAGATTTCCCCTTAGAAATGAATGGAGAGTCCTCACAAAGATAATTGCAAACCTATGTGTGTGTGTGTGTGTGTGTGTGTGTATGTGTGTGTGTGTGCAGGTAATAGAGAGAGAAGAGAGTGGGAGGAAAGGAACGGTCGAAGGAGAGGAAGATTGAGATACAGTAGAGAGATGGAGGTGGAGCTTAGTTTTGTTCTCAGTGTCTACAAATCTAAGGGGGGCAGAAATGATTATTTACAAATGAAAATTCACCCCATCCAAAATCTATTAAAAATATCTCACATCTGAACTGAGGATTTGTTTGGCACTGTTCGTTGGCTGCCATGCAGAATACCATAACCTAAGGCACACTAGGTAACAAAGTGGATTATGTTGCACTTTATTAGTAACGTTTTATTTCCTGTTACATGTGATATCTTATGTCTGTTGTGTGACGTATAGTTTTACGAACACACCTGGTAAACTGGTCATGCCACTAATGCCTCCTGCATTACCAGAATGGACAGTGGTAGCATTTTGCTGCTAGGCTACACTGCATTCTTTTGATTGACTGACCGTAATCCATGCTTGCTGCTCGCACGGAGGAGGTCCACAGGAGCTTCTCCTCACTCAGCAGCATGCTTTCTGGTTTTAGTCACATGTGCACGCGTGTATTTTGGGCCAACGTTACATAAGACAGAAAGAAAAGGCAAAAGAAGGCCTGAAAGCTGGTGGCATCGGGAGGCTCTCGTCGGATTTTCTGTCGTCACAGATAGATTAGCACGGCACTGCAGAGCTGAGAGTAGCCAGCTTATTCCACACTAGAGTTTATGGGTCAAGAGCTTGGAGAGCTTCTCTTTTGCTCATTTAACATCTGTTTCTGTCTGGCAGGCCAAGCACCTCTTTATTCCGTACAATATCCTGTCTGCTGAAAAGCTTTACAGTCTGTTTGAGGACATGGCTTTCACAGTGTTTATACTTCCAGGGAGTGGCTGATAGAGGGACAATGAATATGCACGGCTTTGGTAAGAAGGCTGTTCTTTGCATGCGCGACTCTTCAGCGGTTCTTGCCGTCACTATGAGGCCTTTTGGGGTCATTCTTCATCAGAATCCGGGCTGCTGGTTCAGCCAATTACCTTAAAAGAGTAACTCTGCACTCTTCCCCTACAATAATCACAATGGAAGAAAGCAACCAAAGATGTTCAAATTAAACCAACAAGCTACATTTCGTGCTCTGGGTTGATCAATGTAGAGTTGCCAAAAAAAGTGAGGAGAGCTTTCGTGACAAATTGTGAAATTTAAGCGGAAGCTCATGTCACCTTGTTTACGCTGATGTGATTGCAATTGTGTCACAGTATCATATGCCTGACATGAATTACGTACCTCACGTTTTAGTAGCATGAATCATAGTGTGAATGCTTGGGAAAATATGAGCAGTGTAATTGTGTAATTCCACTCATTCCATTCATTTCGCCCATGGCCAAGAAGGCTGATTAAGTCTTAACCTGTCGTTTCTCAGTCACCCCTGAGCCAGCTGGTGGAGCTTAATATTTGGCTGTATTCTTGTCATTTATTTCATCATCGTCACAGCTGGGTTTACTATACAGCTCTGAACAGACGTCTCAGCCAAACACCACAGCCTGCTGCTCATTGCTCGGCAAAACATAAAGCCCATCGTGATCAATGACATACTGACAAACAGAGGCCTATTCCTTTTCCCCCGGAATAGAATTACAACCCTTTCACTATCATTCCAGACATATTGTTCCCTGCTTGTATATTCAACCAAATGGATTAAGTTGAGCAATACTGCCATTTTGATGTGTTTGGCTGTTTTCAATCCTTTTACTTGACCTTATTTGGCATCCATGCTATAAGAGAATGTGAGATACTCATTTCTGTCACATCCATTGTACTCTGAGATATCCAGCTTTGCAACACTCATTTTGAGGCACCTTGAAGGGCTCACTGAACCTCAAGGGACATCTAATCCTACAAAGTGTCCTTTAATGGATTCCGTAAATGGCTTCTGGGTGAGGGCCGGTCTGAGCTGATCGGTAGCTGGATGCTTTTTGATATTCCGAACAGTTACATTAAAATAAAAATGTTTTGATGGTGCACTTCTCTGTATGAGTATGGCTATCACACACTTAAAATTATCGACTGACATAAATCCAAACATTGTAATATACAGGAGATGAGAGTCAAACACAAAATTCCAAAAAACTGAGTAAGGGCTGGAATTTTAATGACTCGAGCATGGAGATAACCCAGGAAAATCTTTGGGCCAACCCTGTACTTCCTCACAGAAAGCCTGTGGACAGCATAAATAATGAATACAAGGCCCTGTGAAGATTAAACATAATTTCAAACCATGCACGGCAACGGAGAACATAAATTATAGTTCATTCAAAATGAAAGAATTCCCTGTGATTAGCCTTTTATCTTTGGAAGATTGCTTTAGGTTTTCTCAACTGAAAGGTAGTGAAAGACAGATAGCAGGAGGCAGCCTGAGAGATTCACATTGCACCAACCAGACAAAGCACATTTCCCCATCTTACCGCATAGTAAAAACATCTATTGTTGGTTGTAAAGCCTTGTAAAGGATATTGCTAACCCAGATTGACTGACTTGACCTTCTTATTTTTACTGAAGCATTTTGGAAAGCCTCAGCTGACCCACCATGGAAAGCTCATGAATTCTCCAGCTGTAGAAAGTCCCCTGCCCCAAGGCGGGGCTACATAACAGTTTTATAGTTAGATGTAATGATAGTTAATGGTTTAGTAATATGAAGTGGTTAGTGCTCCAGGCTACAAAGCTACCCCAATATGTCCATGTTAGGAAAAATTGTGCAGAACTTCCCTGTATCAGAACTTTAGGTGATGTAAGCAGATATTGCTTTGAATTTTTTGAATTCCTTTAAGGGTTCCGCCAGTTTCCATTGAGTGCATTACAAAAGGCATGGACTTCATAAAAGGCTAGAAGAAGTATGTGAAAAAGAGATGGTCTATTACGTTATTTACACTGAGTGGAGTACATGAGCTAAACTAACGTCATCTTTAGCTGTTGTGCATTTTTCTTCATTCCGGGCCCTGAAATATGGCTGAGCTGACATGGCATAAAGTGAAGTGTTCTTGTAGACCTACGATTCAATTGTATGACTGCATGGGATACGTGTGCAGCCCATAGTTAGGTTACAGGTGGCTTGAGTACTAACATGACAGGAATTTGGTGAGGAAGCAACTTCCTGAGCCCCGACTGATCAATTTAAGGGAATGATCTGATGTGATGCAATCAGGTCTTGACACTCACAAGAATGTCTTGCATGACTGATGTACTGTTTCATCACATCAATCAAATTCTTCTTCATCATAAACACACTACATAGAGGAATCTTCTTGGATGGGCCTGGCCATCATCCCGAATCAGTGCAACCTGCGAAAAACACGTGAGCAATTCATTTTGTAAAGCCATTGTTGAGGGTAAAGATAACCTTTAGAATATGGCGTTGTCATGCAAACAGTTTTGTACCTACACATTAATGAGCTAAGGATGAAATGTCACCCTTTTTATTCAAGTTGTCTGCTTATATTGCTTTGTCAATACAGGGTTCCACTGAGGGAAAAGGTTTTTAATGAGGCCCATGTGTTGAATATCAGCACATCCAGAAAATATTCATAGTCCTGAAGAACCAAGTTATTAAATTCTTATCCTTAGATGAACCCCTCTTCTTAAAGTTTTATACCACACCTGCATGATACTCTCAGTGGCCATTCGCTCTATTCCACATGCACTTCAGGAGTTTAGGTCATCATAAGTCTTCATGTTCAAACTCCGTGACCAACGCTGTTAACTGGCATACATTGTCCTTGGTCAACTGTTATATATATGTTGTCACAAATGAATTATTGGTGTATAAGGTACCAATTAAATCATTCTTGTTGGAAATGTTATCTACGGCTGGTAATTTATTGGTGTTTCTCTTTTGAGTACTATGGTGAGTGTGTTACATTAAGTTCAAGCTGGGGGATTTCATTTTAGTGTCTCCTAGCTGGTGGCACATTAATGGTGATGTCATTATTTTGATTTGCATCTTTCTGTTAACCAATACCAAGGCATGCAAATAGAAGCAGACCTTCCCACCCATGGGTGTGTGCAAACCATCAAGCAAAATGAGTTTTTGCATGGGGAAATGGGAGTGAATCGCCTTAGGTTCCTGTGTCCATTTGATATTTTGACAGTCCTTCTCCACAGCCGAGAAGGTTTCCAGCTTGTTGGAATGGTGCCGTGTTGTAACATCAGATAGCATCAGAATTCTGAAGCGAGTCAAGTCACACAGGGACTGGAGGAAGGAGAAGCGACTTCATTTGGGTATGGGAGGGGAGATGGGTTTAACAAAAACAGCAGAGAGGAACGTAAACAAAACACGAGTATTTTGGCATCAGAAAAATCAAGAAAACAAAACAGGCATTGTGTCATGGAAAGGTCTCAAATGTGATGCTGGATCAGGTGTCTGGGTTTAAGAGGTTTTCTGGGGGTCAAGAGGAAAACAGGATTCGGTCTCGGGATGGATCATGGGGCGCAGGTGAGGTAACGGGATGGGCCCATCGTCTCACTATGCCCCGCCCCAGGGCATCCACCCGTTAAAATATTTGCCAATTGTATGAATTGCAAAAGATGGCTTTAAGGAAATACTTTTTACACATACAAGCATTCAGACTTCTGCCTGGGCGTTATCTGATAGCCATGCTCAACGCAGGGAGACACACTTAAAAACAGGGTTAAGCAAAAAGTTTACAGGCAAAATCCTCAGTTGTTTCCCAAGACTTTATGTACAGTTCAGAAATTCATCCCGTGCCTCCCAAGCCTCAGGGATTCTGAAGTCATTAGCTAGCCCTCTGTGGTCTCTTTGTCCTCTCCATACCCATGCTGCCTGGAATGCGGGCATGTCTCTGAACAGTCATAGGCATACATACACATTGGTCCCTGCCGTCTATTGTTGGGCCAATTTGAAAGGTCCTTGAAGGGTCCCAAATCAAGGCTTCCCTGGCCCTCTACATCTGTGCCTGACAGCCAACTAATTGCTTCGGTTGAGTTTGCGGTCGAGAGAGTTGACAATGGTACGGACCTGTGTCACTTTGCAATCATGGAAGAATGGTTGGACTAGAAGCAGATTTGAAACAGTATATTGTGGAAAACGAGGAATATAAATGGAAAGTCTGCTCAACAGACAGTGCTGCAAAACGAATAGAATAGGACCATTGTGTATCTATGGATGGAAATACTAAACTGTGTCCATGCCATTGCAACTGCATGCAAATACTAAGAGCATTTGGTTCAGTCTGAAACAGGGTACATTGTGAATTTTATTTCACAGGGTTAGACTATTGCATTATGTATACTTTTTAAGTACAGCTCTTGTTGACACTATGAAGTTGAATGGAATCATTAGGATTTGCATGCTCTTCTTAGCTTCAAATGTTTGCCTGCATGAAGGCTATTATCTACATGACTATCTGCACAAATTTCAACATCCTTGACATAAGTTTTCTTTTGACCCCTATAACTGACTAACCTGCCTTTTAATTCCCATTATGTTCAATATTCCCAATCCCTGTGAACAAATTGATACAGAAATACACTGATGGGTGGCAATTAAGAATTTACAGGAGGAATTGTATGCATTTACTTAACTGGATTTAACGGTGCAGTGCAAGGCCATGTGACTGGTTTATGGAGCAGGCCTCATTAGCTGCAAAACAGGACATCTCAGAATAACAGTGCCAGATTCATTCACATTTGGCTACTGTCTTTAATACAGATTTTAATATAAAACGATAAAGCCAAGGTGAACCATAAATTAATGATGCGTAAATTTATTCCTAGTACCCTGGTACTGCATGCCTGCTCATGTTTCTGAGTAAAGGTAGCCTGTACATTTGAGGTACAGATAAGATCAGAAGTACTATGAGGTTTAAAGCAGTAGGCAATTCAAAACGAGATTCTCTAATGTTTAGGGGCTGACGGATGCATGAACCCTTTTGCCAGTCACTGTTGAAGCAAAATTAATAATACTAAAATAAGGAAAAGCTGCTGAGATGCAAGAATAAGAGTAATTATATGCATGCAAGCATATCTTCCAGTGTGTAATGGCACTCGGCTTGCAAGGCGTATGCTATGTTGTTCAAAGATATTGTGCACCGCACAGCTAGCAGCACACGTTGTTTACAGGCCTGCTTTTTCATGAGTGCCAAGTGGACTTTATTCTTTGACTGCCAAGCCCAAAACCTTTAGGTTATATTATGGTGGAGCACTAAGCGGCCACCCACGGAATATCAGAGTTTCTCTGGCATCTCCCTTTAGCTCATCAGCAATGCATACAAACCCTACTGCCGTCTCGCAGGACTTGTCGCCAAGTGGCGTGCCACTTCAGCTAAGTGCTTGGCCATTTATAAAAACTCGCACACTTACTCACCCCATTGCTGTCAGTCAGAGTACTTGCCCCTCCCTCCACAGCCCGTTTGTTTACATCAGGATATAGACTTACTTAGGGCCAGAAATCTAACACCAGGTTCAGATCTGGAAAAGATCACATTTATTTTCCTTCTCTGACTTTTTTTTTCCACACTAAATTGCAAACTTTAAAGTGGTGTGCAAAGCAGCTGTATTTAAACATGCTGAGATGTGGATTGCTCTACACCAGTGTTTCCCAGTCCAATCCTCAGGGACCCACAGATGTTCCCTGTTTTTGCTTGGAGCTGGGAGGGAGCAGAAATGAGGACTGTCTCACAGGGAGCTGGGAGGGAGCAAAAGCGTGGACCGTCTGTGGGTCACCGAGGACCAGACTGGGAAACACTGCTCTACACAAACATCACTTTCCTCATAGCTTGCTGAGTGTAAATCATTCTGACATTCCTTGATCTTCGTGCCGGTTCATAATGAACGCTAATCTAAAATAGCGATGCCTTGAGATTTTTGACTGTTTTCTCTGCCACATGGGTTAAGTAACAGAAAGCTGGCTGAGTTATTGCTTTCTTCAGTCCACAGTCTTGCCATGCAAATCTCTGTCAGGATGGAGGCCTTAGATGCTATGTTAAAAAGAGAAGCACTTTAGAAACTCTTGTTCAAGCCCTTAGCCTTATGCTGACCTGTTATGAAACAAAGAAAAACTGCTGGTTACCAAGCAACTTAAGAGCACCGTTGGACATTATACATATTAAATTTCATTTTAATACCATTTTAACAGAACAATGGGTTTCCATGGTGAAGATATTTTGGGAGACTGAATCAGTTTCTATAAGGAGGCAGGGACTGCTTATGTAAATCCTTTCATCTTTACTCTGAAACAGGGAAAAAAAGTCATCTCTAAATGTGGCAGCTGGTTGCATTCATTTGGTATCTCAGGATAAGTGTGTCGCAGCTCTCATTGCCGCATTTCGAGCCGTCTCCACGTTCGGTGTTCATGTTTCAATGTGCTTCGTGCGCTCCGAAGCAGGCGATGCTGAGGAAGACTTTGAGCACCCAAAAATGCAGAGAAAGCCGCCTGCCGTTTGGGCTGTTTGTGAAGTAATGGGCGAGGATCCTGAAAGCAGCTATCTGTCGTCTTTCATCAGGGGCGCAGTAGAGGTCCTTGAATATGTAAAATAGTACTTAAAGTTGGGCGAGGTTCAAGGTGCCACCTGTTCTGAATATTACAGCTAATATAATAAAATCAAGTGGTGACTTGTGGTGTTTGTGTATACATTTCCACTGTTGCCATGTGAACCCCCCC
>JAODKC010000043.1:3289010-3301440 GCA_026777985.1 Mormyrops attenuatus
CCCACCCACACCCCGCTTTGTTTGTCTCCCCCATCCCTTTTCACACCCACACACGCTGTCCTCCATTTTGTCTGGCAGTAGTTAAAAGCTGGTTTTCAGATTCACTGTCCAGTGTGGTGCACCGCCCACCGCAACCGATCGGACCCCTAAAAGGCTAAGTGGCCGACAGTAACCTCTTCCCGGACGGGTGCAGAATTTAATGCCCGTCCCATTCACTTGCCTACATATTCCTTGTTCCTTTTTAAGCCAAATGGATAGCTTTGCCCCCCCCCCCCCAACCCGCCCCCACGCCATATGCTCCGAGTTTGAGCTGCCAGCTATGTTAGCCTTTTTTTCCTTCTGTCACAGTGGTGGTGGTCAGACTCCATCTTATATGTCACTTTGTAGATAGCGCATCGCTAACTGACGGAGCGGGCGCTTGCAAGCCGAGTGGTATTACCCACTTCAGCTTTCGAATGGAACGCCAAACAATCAGGGCCGTGGAGGCCCCTGCTGATAGCTGCTCTGCACCATTTGCAAAGCACTGACACGTCACAGACAAAGCACCAATGAGCCGCCAGTGCACTGCCAAATAGCGGATTGGTCGTTTCGGGGTAACGCAAGACATCAACTAGTGATCTAGGCTCATATTGTGTCAAACAGGGTGTTTTAGTTAAGGAGCAGCAGCCTGTAGCAATAACATGGACTGATATGAGTAAGATATTGCATGTTTGATCTTTTTTTTGTTTTTCATTTTTGAGAAAATACCTTTTAGTTATCCCTGCTTACAACACATGTTAAGTGTTGTAAACTGTGCACACCTTTGTCGTTGTCCTCAGACAGTGGATAGTTTCAGCCTCAGTCTCATTACAGCTGGTTGGCCAAACACACTGCTTGTCGCAGCCAGTGAAAGCCGACTCGTTGGAATAGGGGTGCAGTGGCCATATTTTGTAACCGAATCACTGGTCATGCCACAGCTAGCAAACACATGCAGGCCTCCACTCACAACCTGCATGGCTGTGTCCTTCTTTTGCCCAGAAACCAAGGCTCTGGAGTTCATCAAACTCTGTTGCTCTTTTTCACTGCCTGATGAAAAATGTCATGTCAACGGGTACAGAGAAGAATGTAGGGAGCCCACGCACTATAAAGTTATGTATAATTAACCTACATGGATGCAGCGTGGACATAGCATGCAGCGTGGCCATCATAGTCATAGGATGCAGTGTGGCCATAGGATGCAGCGTGGTTATAGGATGCGTGTGACCATCGTGGCCATAGGATGCAGCGTGGCCATAGGATGCAGTGCGGCCATCATGACCATAGGATGCAGTGTGGCCATAACATGCAGCGTGGCCATAGGGTGCAGCGTGGCCATCATGACCATAGGATGCAGCGTGGCCATAGGATGCAGAGTGGCCATCATGGCCATAGGATGCAGCGTGGCCATCGTGGCCATAGGATGCAGTGTGGCCATCATGACCATAGGATGCAGTGTGGCCATAGGATGCAGCGTGGCCATAGGATGCAGAGTGGCCATCATGGCCATAAGATGCAGTGTGGCCATCATGACCATAGGATGCAGTGTGGCCATAGGATGCAGAGTGGCCATTGGATGCAGCGTGGCCATAGGATGCAGGGTGGCCATCATGGCCACAGGATGCAGTGTGGCCATTGGATGCAGCGTGGCCATAGGATGCAGAGTGGCCACTGGATGCAGTGTGGCCATTGGATGCAGTGTGGCCATAGGATGCAGCGTGGCCATAGGATGCAGCGTGGCCATCATGACCATAGGATGCAGTGTGGCCATAGGATGCAGCGTGGTTATAGGATGCGTGTGACCATCGTGGCCATAGGATGCAGTGTGGCCATCATGACCATAGAATGCAGTGTGGCCATAAGATGCAGCGTGGCCATAGGATGCAGTGTGGCCATCATGACCATAGAATGCAGTGTGGCCATAGGATGCAGCGTGGTTATAGGATGCGTGTGACCATCGTGGCCATAGGATGCAGCGTGACCCTAGGATGCAGTGTGGCCATCATGACCATAGAATGCAGTGTGGCCATAAGATGCAGCATGGCCATAGGATGCAGTGTGGCCATCATGACCATAGAATGCAGTGTGGCCATTGGATGCAGTGTGGCCATAGGATGCAGCGTGGCCATCATGACCATAGGATGCAGTGTGGCCATAAGATGCAGCGTGGCCATAGGATGCAGCGTGGCCATAGGATGCAGAGTGGCCATCATGGCCATAGGATGCAGTGTGGCCATCATGACCATAGGATGCAGTGTGGCCATAGGATGCAGAGTGGCCATTGGATGCAGCGTGGCCATAGGATGCAGGGTGGCCATCATGGCCACAGGATGCAGTGTGGCCATTGGATGCAGCGTGGCCATAGGATGCAGAGTGGCCACTGGATGCAGTGTGGCCATTGGATGCAGTGTGGCCATAGGATGCAGCGTGGCCATAGGATGCAGCGTGGCCATCATGACCATAGGATGCAGTGTGGCCATAGGATGCAGCGTGGTTATAGGATGCGTGTGACCATCGTGGCCATAGGATGCAGTGTGGCCATCATGACCATAGAATGCAGTGTGGCCATAAGATGCAGCGTGGCCATAGGATGCAGCGTGGCCATCATGGCCATAGGATGCAGAGTGGGCATTGGATGCAGCGTGGCCATAGGGTGCAGAGTGGCCATTGGATGCAGCGTGGCCATAGGGAATGGCAAAAATGCCAAGGGCTCGGTGAGGCTGAATACACCTGCTGAGGTCACGGCCGCATTCATCTCCATTCACCACAGTTCATTGGTTCAGGTGTTCAGCGATGCTTCCTGGGGCTTTTAGATGTAAAAATAATATCAGATAACATTGAAATAATGTTCTGAATCTCAAATGATTTGAATGAAGTAGACTGAATGAATGTATGACAATAGGTTCAGGTTGTACCTGTTCTGGTAAATTCCCCACACACAGGTGCATGATGGGTAAAATGTGTTGGACCGCTGTTCCTGCGGCCTCATACAACAGCCCAGATGATTCCTCTCACAATGACATTATAGCTCAATCCGTGAACAGACTTAAAACCTGGCTGGCCATATTTTTTATCAAAGCATCCTTTCTTGATGATAGCTTTTTTCCACGTTGGAAGTATGATGTTGCAGTAGCCAATCAGCTTCTCCCCTCAAAATCCTTTCAGTATTAATATATCAAAAAACATGCAAATCTCTCATGAGAAAACTGAAGGAGACGTTTGTCATCCTCAGAACACAGCTCCCCCTGTTCAGAATATCAAAACGCACCCTGAGATACATATATCGGAGATTAGATTTCACACAGGGTTTACTGCGCTTCTCTAATTGTTAAAACACTTTAACAATCCATCCCTATTTAGGAATCCATTCCTATTTTTAAATTTTATCGAGGTGTACTATTCATAATTGTTACAAGCACAATTTCAAATTCAACGGGAGTTTAATTGTAGAGCAAGTTAATATTTAATGGTTATTTTCCTGTGGTTATTCTGGTTGGTCGCTATTAAAAGAGCATAAAGAGAATTTATTTTGTGATTTTGGTATTTTGATGATGGGCCGAATGGCCCCCTCTCGTTTGAAAATTTCTTATGTTCTTATTTTGAGAAAGCACTTATTTACACAGCGTGTAGTTAAGAGTGTGGAATAGTCTTCCTGCTAGTGTAGTGCAAGCTAAAACCCTGGGTTCTTTAAATCAGAGCTAGATAAGATTTTTACAGCTTGATGGGCCGAATGGCCCCCTCTCGTCTGTAAATTTGTTATGTTCCTTTTTTGAGATTTCTGAGATAGTCCTCTGGCTCTGTAATGGGTAACTGGCTATGAAACATGGATGGATAGATAGATATTGAAGTGGAATTAAGTATAGCTTTCAGTTTGATGTATTACTTAATAACGTAATTTATTTCAGGATTAGATGAACTATAACATGAACTCAAGCACTTTCAGGTGAATTGACTAAACAATGTGTGGAACAGAGGCCAGAAACGTTAGCAACAGTCAGTCAGTGACTGTCAGCTTCCTTTATGGCAGTCGTTATCTCATCTGAGAGTAACAAAGCTACATGCTAACATAACGGGATTATTCATGACTGTTAATCACTTTCATGGAAATACAGCAGAACATTTAAATAACTATCACTTGTATTTTAGGTCAATGGCTGTGTCTAATATATTTCAATTAGCAACACCACAGTCATCTAAAAAGACGAAAATAACAACATCAGTACGATTTTTCAAATAAGCTTTCGAAAATATGTTTTGAATAAATTTGAAGAAGTTGCCTGGGATTTGTAATTCCTAACCACAATGGTTGCCAGGCGATGAGTGCGATGGGAGACTTTGGCATCTGACTGGTTCTTTTCCCTGGAAAGTACCTTTTAGTGTGAATATCATCGGGACATAGATTAGATTAGGCCCGACTCACATGACCAGTATCATTGTGCTGCAGAGGTATTTTCCACAAGACCTTTCTTGCCAGCATGGGAAACCTGAAAGAGTTTGAATGAGCATAACTCAAAATTTTTGCTGTTCTGCCCAGAAATTGCCATGTTTCCGTGATGCTTAGCTGGGTTGCCAGCTTCGGTCAGCTGGCTGGAGTGAGATTTTTCATTTGAGACAAGTCTGCACATACATGCACATGCATTTACATGTATGAAACCGTTTTTTTAAATCTTATAAAACGTCTGTAGGGTTTGCAAACTATCCCTTTTGGTGTAGCTAATTTTAGGTTTATAATGGAATAATACAGATTTCTTCCGTGAACCCGAGAGTTTGAAAGCGTGAGTGTCACGTCAGATGCGTGAGAACTGGCAACCCTGGGACAGGCATCCATGAATGCTAAGCCAGTTAAATAAACCCAACAGCAGTCATTTAAGAACTGCTGAGGGCTGACACTGAGGTCTGGATTTGGTAAATCTAGTCTTCAGGAGGCCTCTATGTCATCTTCAGGACTCTGTGGCTGGGTCATTACCGCGTCCTGGGTGTGCTGGTAAGTGTGGCGGAGAAGGTGGCATCCCACCGTTCCTGTCAGACCCTGGAGTCAGTAAACTGAAAGTCAAAAGAGTGCTGTAGTAAAAAAGAGCGCAGAAACAACCTCCTCATTCAGACCAATAGATACTGGGAAACATGCCACGTGGTACAGGTGACACAGTAAACACAATCACGTAAGGTACAGAAAACCTTTGACACCGCAGCCTTATTGTGGGGGTATGAGATGCAGGAAGGGTCCACCCCCTTTAGAAAACTGGTCTACAATGAATGCCTGTGAGCTGCAGTTTGCCCTGGAGAACCCTGGGAACCTTTCCCCATTCCCCAGTGAGGTCAAACAGGGCTTGCCCTCTACCCACTACCCCTGTGACCCTCATTGTCCTATCCAAGCCACTCCCCTCTTGGCCGGCAGTGAGTGCAGCTCAGATATAAGATATAAGACCCAGCCAGAGATCTGGTCAATAGACGTGAGGGTTTCAGTGAAAGGTCCCACTTTGTTTTGCGTAGCCCTGTGCACCCCATCGCCTGTGCTTTGGGGTGTGTGCTGGTTACTATAGTATCTGCAGCTCCAGGCCCAGGGACCTCTGTTGTTGTTGAGTTCACAGTTGGCTGAGCAAGACACTTGCAGATAATAGTGTTCTATGAAATACAGCTGGTTGGCTGATTGCTACTGTCGTCATGATCGGTATTTTGGCCTGAGTGCATAGAAGTACATGCTAAACATGAGCGTGTGTGACTCTACGTGGGCAGAGGAGTTACCAGTACTAGTAACTACTCTGTTTTATGGTGGTTAATGATATCTCCACCTTTCTCCTCATTTTCTCTGTTTTTATTATTTAACTCTGTTGGAGGAGGTGTTTGGCCGGTCTTGTTACAAAGCGAATAACATAAAAATTTCGAAATGTTAAAACAGCTAAATATAAAAGTTAAAAATACATTTAGTAAAGACATTTTGTGTAACCCTACAGCACCACTGAAACTTAGATGGACCTTGGCTATGGACTGGGCCAGTGAAACATTAATGGGTATGATTTTAAGTCGCTTTTGATGCAGAGCTAAGCTAATCCAGTCTTTTTTTCATCCATCCTTTTTTTCTCCTGCCAAGGAATCCCTTTGTCCGAAGCCTGACGTCACTCAGCCTTTGATTTGGCCTCTTCGGGATTAAGAGGCCTCTGCCCTGTGGCTTCACGGCCGCCGTCTCCCGGCTCTGTCTCCGGTGCAAGAAAAGCACAGGGCCTTGCCATAGTGCTGTTACCGGGGCACACAAGTACTCTTCTCGGGCCACTTTGAACTCCAGCTCGCAGTTCTCACTAAACCGGTTTGACAGGGTAACCTTAACGCCACTGCCAGTGCCCAGATGGGCACACAAAACAAGGGGGCTGCAAGCCGACTGGAGGAATTCTGCAGCTCTCTTTCACGGTTTTTTTTTGTCTAACGGAGGTGTAGGGTAATTCCTGCCCTTTCTGACTAGTTGTGTGCATTAGTGTAAATGGGACTCTGGCTCCGGCGAAATAAGTCGAATCGATGGACAGCGGCTGCAAACAGATGAGCTCACTGTTTGTTTTTTTGGCCCCACATGAGCAGTTTCTGTTTTTGTTGAATGATTTTGACTAAATAGGACTGTCACGTTGGATTACGGCCCAACCGCACAGAAGGCCATATTAAAACATTGAACAGAGGGCTATTTTGAGCCCGGTTTATGAATTATTTCTGCACCTGTCCGAATTGCAAAGGAAGTGTTGATACTTCTGTCATTATCACATGTACTATCTCAACGAAGAGGACAAGGGAGGACATCTCCGTGCCCTCTGTCCTTTTTTTATGTGTTTTTTTTGTGGTCATGGTGAAATTATCATCCTGCTGTCCGAAAAACAAACAGAATCGTTTATGGAATCAAAAGCCTGGTGTTTGCTAACGTCTCTCCGATCGGTTTCCCAAATACGTTTAGGAGCTTTTAAGATATTCAAAACCTGTGCCCCCTCCCCGCTCCCCCCGGGACTCCCCACACACAAATAAAAGATTAGAGTAAATGAAATGATGTCAGCGCTTAACACTCAGGTGGTTTTAGCTGTGGCTCTCACAATAGGCCTCTTTGTGGCCTGCTTTCAAAGGCCTTCATCAAGCCAGGATCGTGCAACAGACAGCAGCCTGTGTCAGGTGGCTGTGTGACCCGGAGCCGGCTCTTACAGTGGCCATTCGCCATCTTTACAGCGGGCCGGCATCCATGCTGTCCGAAAGACCCGTTCTTCATTGCTTCTATAAAAGCCATCAACTTAAAAAAGAATAATGTCTCAGTTAATAGTTTGTTCTCAGTTCTTCTTTCAAGAGGGGAGTTCCTAGTGTTATATTTACGCACCTGCTCAATGCAGTTATTCATTAAAGGAAAAAAAGGGGGTAAAAAATAGGTACTTAACCCAAGTATTTTTGACCATGACCTTGCGCTGGAAACATACACGGTCCAGGGCGTCTGAGACCTGAAAAAGTCCCAAGCATGAAACAACTTTGATTGCCTTGCACAGCATGCTGCTTCAGTTTAGGAAAAAATGTCAAGGTGCATGTGACATCGCCATGACCAAAGGGATTTTGCAGCAGTATTTTACTTGAAGAGGCTGGAAATTTTTATGCATGTTGGTCATACTGTTGGCGATTTGCTGCTTTGGAGATAACAATCATTTTCGTTGTTTTTTAAAAAGTGTTTCGTTGGTTTTTTAATGATCCAGGAGAATTAGAGAACAAGATAACTACTAAAAAGTCCCAGAATTAATAACTTCAGACAGTCTACATTTTTGCTCCCTGGGAGGGAGCAAAATCATGCACTGTCTGTGGGTCCCTGAGGACCAGATTGGGAAGCACTGGTCTAGAGAATAAGGGTCTGAATGTACATTTATGACCTCATGTGTCAGTCCCCAGGAGCACATCAAATTCATGGCTAGGGAAGATGACATCATTTGTTTTGATGAATATGGGCCTGGTGTGTGGTGTGGAGCTGCACTCTGTGTGCTGTGAAGGACAGCAGTGCCAACAAAGGCTACAGATACCCTTTGCCCTGCTGATGTCAGTGGCAGGAGCTGACCCGGCAGCTGGAACCTTTTCCACTTCCTCAGAGGGCCCATAGCTGGAGCTGGTGTTGGTATCTCCTGAAACAATAGAGCTAAGGTGAAAAAAAAAGTGATACTCGTCATCTTCCAGAGTTCTGGAGCGCACAAGTAGATCCCTTATGAACAGGTATGAGTAACATCTCACGGACTGCCTCTGTGCATCACAGAAGACATCCTGCAAACTTATGGAGGAAGTTCTGAAGTTCTTCTTTATCACTCACACCCTGAAACACCTGTAAGCTACTCCACAGAGGAGGAGGTAGTTCAGACCGCTGTAATTCTGTATCTTAATGAATATCTGTGGGGTTGAGGTCACTGCTCTAGTCTAGGCTATGTTCTGGCCACCGTTCAGTGTTATTCTTGGCCTATTTTATTATTACACCCATTGTCCTGTAATTGTAAGGAGGGTGTTTTGTGACTTTTAGTTGGATAGTGGATATGACATACATATAATAGCATTTGCTCCCGGCAAGTCAAGGATGGAACAGGTACTTTATGTCAGTATGGGAGTCGTGACAGGTATAACAAAGGCAGTATCAGGAAATGAAAACAAAAGACAGCCTCCTTGATATTAGGAAGGCGGAAACAGGCAGCCAAAAATCAAAACGGGCATGGGGTCGCGGAAGGATTCTAACTGCGGGCTGGGCCGGGGTGAGCCGGACCGGCTCACGTTTGCTGCACTCGAGAGGGAGGTAATCTCAATATAATTACATGAACAAGTGATTCTGAGTGAGCTGGTCACATGACTTACCCTGCCCCAACTTGGAATGTACATACAGTACGCATATTTATTTTGCAGACCCTTTTATTCAAATGAAAGTACAATTGAGAAGGCAGGGGCAGCCAGTCTCTGGAGCTATTTGGGTTAAGGCCCTGGCTCAAGGGCCCAACGGTGAAATCACTCTGCCAGCCACGGGATTTGAACCGGCGACCTTCCGATTATGGGCACAGAGCCACACACCACCCACACATGTAGAGGGATGGGCATGAAATTTGGATTAGACTGTAAAAGCCTTTCAGTTCAGCTTTTGCTGTCACCCATTTTTACAGCATGACATTGAAATTTGTCAAACAACATCTGATATTCTATTTATGTTTTTATGTAACAATTACCTGCTCAGTGGTTATTCTGGCGGGTCAGTTATTTCGCCCTTTTGAGACGGAAAATTTATGTTACAATAGGACAACTAATTTCACTGGCCTTCTTTATAAGGTGTTTTTTTCCTTCATTAAAAGTCCATTTTCTATGAAGCTACATAAAAGGCCCCTAAACCATCTAATTAAGTGTCTTGTCATTAGATGTTATTGACAAATGGAAACATAAAGCACATCGGGGACTAGTGCATTGAAAACACATGCAAGTCCTCACACAAGGTTACTTTGTTACTTTGTTTGCATAAAATGCTTGAAAATATGCTTAGAGTACTTTGTCAGTTAGTGTCGGGGAAGTCATTAAAATTTTTCATGATGGACTTAGCAAGTGGCCCAGATGCACTTCTATAGTCAAATGTGCCAATATGTTCTATAGCTATATCTCGATTAAATGACCTTTGCTATACAGGTATATACTTGTGTCCTATATTAATGAATCTTTCTGAAGGAAATGTCACTTTAGATTTGATTTAAATTAAAGTGCTGCACTTTTAAGACAGAGGTATCCATCACTTCTGGAGTATCTGAAAATTTAAAGGTTTCAAATTTAAAACTATAAAAAAAACTATTACTTTTGATTTGACTGCCATCCACATCAGAATAACTGAGGTTTTACTGCCATAGAGAAGCACAATAATTCATGGTGAAAAGTAAAGTAAAAATATATTAAATATATTTAAGAGTTTGAATGCAGGGCCTCTTGTTTAAATCATTTTGGTTAAGTTTATGTTACACAGTAATTCCAATGTATTTGAAAACCAAATCTCAAATAATGAAAATGAATGTAATTTGCCAACTTGAGTCGTAACAAATGTTGATCGTGCTGATTTACAGAGGGAATACAAATGAGGGTAAATCGGGGCACTTCCACATTAATTAGCAGTGATATTTAATCCTGATCTTTACTTGCTTGCTGGCATGAAAAATGTAATACCCTTGGTCACAAAGGTATCAGGAATGAAGGCCTAGAATCTTGTTTTACAAAAGGAAAATCCCCCAAAGTCCATAAAGCTGGCCTCCCTGTTAAACAATCAAGAGTGATATTGAAAACAGTTGTAAAATATAAGTTGTCTCAGATGGGCTGCTAATGCTTTTGGCTGCAACGCTTGCAATTAATTAGACATATTGCCTAACAGCAATAATATTTCTGTATTTGAATTTAGAGAACCAAGTATAACATTTAAGATCTTGTACCCCTACTAAGAAGGTTATAAAGGATCAAGAGCAGATTCGGTTTAAAGGCCTTTTTCTCAATGTTTGTCTGGAACTACATGTTCCCATACTGCTCTGGAGAAGTTGGAGATTGCAGCCTTTTGCTGCTAAGTGTCAAATCCATGCCTTTGGTTTAATTTCAGCACGTTGGCCTGTGTGGCTGCTCCCGGACCAGATGTAAATGGGCATCATATGAATGAGGGGAGATTGCACTCTGTGCTGAGTTTTTTTTTTTTTTTGCTTGCAGTCTGAAATTACCAGAAGGGGAAGATGATTCACCCAGAAACCAGCGACTGTGGGTTGAGATGCTTAGCTGTCAAACAGACCAGTTGCCCATCGGCAGAGTAGTCACAACACCGTTGAGCCCTGAGTAAGGCCCTTAACCACTACAAAATGCTTCAGGGACAGACCCCAAGCTACTCTCTCACCTGAATATGCATCTGTCTTAAAAAAAAGAAAGAAAGAAGGGATATGCAAAAACTAAAAGATTCCAATGTACCCGTGTGAGTACAAATGGCAAATAAAGCATTATTTCATTTTATTCCCATGGTTGAGACAAACAGAAACAGTGACTGTAATATATGCAAGATTAAACTAGGCACCAAGATATAGCCAATTATAGAGGTGCTTCATATAAAGCCAACAGTCAATATCTCCCATACAGGTCAGTACGACAATAATGTTTTCTTAGTGCACGTGTTGCTGCAAATAGAAACAACAGTAACAGCACTGTAGACATTGTATATAAGCCTGTATTATTTACAGAAGCACATCAGAATCCTTCATTTATCACCAAGTACTTTTATATACAAGGAATTTACTTTGGGTGTCATACATCCAGGACATCCATCCATCCATTTACCAAACCGCTCATCCCATTGGGTCGCGGGGACATCCAGGACAGTATCATTTTAATCCATATAAAAACTTTAAAAAGAGGACAAAACAAAAAAAGGGGAACATCGGCCAAAAACCTTTATATAAAATGCTGTTTGTGCAGTTTCAAAATAGAAAACAGAAACTGCTCTGAAAGTTAACCATAACGGGAAAATAAGAGGAGGACTAGCTTTAGAAAAAAACAGCTGCAAATGGATTTTCTTGCAGTTTTGGTATTATAGTTATGGATATATATATTTTTATTTAACAGCAAGTCATTTGAAATATCTGTCACACATATCGTCGTCTGTGCAGATTGAATCTGTGTGACGTGTCTCCTAAAGACGACTCCGGAGCAAAATGTCACCCATGATTGAATGGCCAATTAAGCAATTGTTTAATGCGATGCAATTAACTTTAACCTTTGGGTTCATTAATGTGCTCTTGGTCATAAACCGTGACACTGGAAGTTTCAAAATATCACAGGTCATATGAGGTATTCAAAAACTGTGCAGCTATTTCCAACACAAAGTAAGCCAAAGCACAATTTCGCTTTCAGCTAGAGAGATATTTCCCCTTAAAATCACTTAATATGACAGGCACAGAAAAACATATTATGGAGTTGTCATGATTTTAAAGAATGGACAGAACTCACGGGCGGTCAATGAATAGGATGTGACAGACCCAAGCAAAAGAACAATGGATGCTGTGTACACACCTAAGGCCAGGAAAGTACAGACATTTTTAAATATTCTCAGAAGTACATCTGAAATTAATGATTATCATCCTCTCTCTCTCTCTGTATGTGCACAGTTCCAGAGGGAGAGACAAAAGCAAAACCACTACTGGGAAGAAAGGCAGACGCAGATCGTTTTCTCTGACCATTTACCTCGTCCAGTTTTCGTGTCTCTGTTTTTATTCCTGCTAATCGGTGCTCCCAGTTAGGTAAATATTAGCTGAGCTGTGTGCATTACAGTTCTACAATTGTGCACTATTGTCTGCAGTATTGCAGTATTTGTCATGTGAAAATGAAAAAAAAAATTTTGGGGGGGGGGGGGGAGAGAAATTTAATATAAGATTTCTGTCAAAATTAA
>JAODKC010000043.1:3301450-3314048 GCA_026777985.1 Mormyrops attenuatus
CCCCCCCCCCCCCCCCCCCCCCCCCCCCCCCCCCCCCCCCCCCCCCACCAAACAAAAAAAACCCCGGCGGGGGGGGGGGGGGCAGAGAACGCTCAGATTAGATTTCTGTCAAAGTTATATTATGCCTGTGGTGATCCAATGACGTGCAAAGAAATATATAACAGTAAATGTAGTATTTATTGTTCCCTGTGCTAATATGCCTAGTGCAATACAACAATAAGCTTGCCGACTATTAGTGAGACTTGAAGAGAATGTCAGGGGGCTTGCATGACCCCTGGCTAGACGGATCGTTGGCTGGTTCGATGCCAGGAGGAAGCTCTCAGAATGAGCTGAGGCCAAACTTTCACTTCTGCCCTCCCGCAGCACAAGTTCCCCGCAATAGGGGGAACACCACACACGGTCGCTGCCAATCTGGCCTCCTTCTCAGCTCCTTGCTTTCGTTTGCATTCCCAGAATGAGCGCTTGCTTTCTGCATACTGCCTTTGCCTCTCCAAGTCGGTGTTGGTGTCATACCGAGGCCATGTGCCGAACCGTGGATCTTTTTTGTGTTCTCTGGCCCATCTCCTGGGCCTTTGCTCTGAGAGACATTCTCACACACCAGGGAGCATTGCACACCGGTTTTCAGTTAAGTGCTCCCTGAGCAGGGCTGCAGAACCTTGGACCGAGCAGAGTTTATGGTTGCCGGAAAAGATTTGGTGCTCTGGAATCGTGACGTCATATTACCTGGAATGAAGTATTAGGTCTTGAACCTCTGGCCTGTGTGCGACTCAAACCTTAGCTAAGCAATAACAGGCTAGCATTTCATCTTGCCATCTCACATTCTCACAGTCAGCGTCGCATTCTGAGTGACGGCCATCAACTCATGCTAAGGTTAATGCACATCAGCATATGACGGGGACGCCTTTACGTTGTGGGAGATAAGTGATTCTTTTGCCGCATAATTCACAGCATCAGGTGACATGTAAGCCGCCACGTGAATCCTGCGTCTACACACAAGTTCCCTGATCACTTTTCCGCATGCTTCCACATTTTAACACTCTTGCATTTTGCCCTTTGCTAGATCTGTGCTGTGTTGCTCAGAGGATGAAAGACCACATGGTTATGGATCCATGGAGGAAAAGGGAAGCCAGGAAAAAAAGGCAACATGCACTTTTTTTTTGTTTTGGCTACAACAACCTGTAAATTAACCCACTGATATTCAATCCAGCTGTGCAAACATACAAAAACGTCAAGTTTGCTCGATGATACATGGCACTTTCTGGTTGTTGTCCTTGCATTTAAAAAATGACAACCTCTACATCAACTGCAGTTTAATAGCATTTTGACCTTCAGATAAACAGTTGAACTACATTTGTTTACCATTATCAGCTTTGTCATGAAACTAGCCCTTCCTCTGGAAACAGGTTCAGCAAGCTACTGAAATTAGTATGTGAAGACAAAAATGGTGGCCTCTCATGAACAAATGTGACAGACTCCTGCAGAAGCTACTGGCCGACATTATTTTTATCTTATGATGCATCTGTAATTAGTTCTACTGACAACTGCATTCCATGCGCACTTTTTCATCTGATCTGTTGTGACTTGAATGGCTGCGTCACATGCGGTACGTGCAGAAATGCTCAGCGCTTGCTGTGGAAGCCTCTGCCCCGGGATGCAACACCTGCAGCGTACGGCCTCTGCCCACTCGCAAGATAAGGATCAGGAAGGGATATACAACAGGGCCAATCACTCCAGGCACGCTGAGTGGCAGCCTGCCAAGCCTAGTAGAGCCTGTTCAAATGTCTATATTTACAACTTGTGTTGCATTTCTGCATGCTGCTGTTTTAGTTGTTTCTGCATAACTGCCTTGGAGATTCCTGTCTGACTTTGGGCTCCATCAGATCTATCAGATGGTCTTTGCTTGACTGGTATCCGAAGCCTATCGGCACAATCCATCTTGGGCACACTGTAGCCTGCCACGAGTATCACCAACTAGCAACATGTGGGTTTATTTTCTGTTTGCCATAGCAGCAGAGTGCGTCCAGAACGAATGATGTGCTGAAAATAAACGTCCCACGTGGCAGGGTTTCGCATCTTCATGCTCCGGGCTTGACACTGCGTCTGTCTTTGTGTTTGTGGCGCGTGTTCCTCACCTGTCCGAAAGTGGAACCAGCGTGATGAGGAACAAGTACTACCCAGGCGAGTTTTTCAAATTTATGATTCACTCTAGGCGACAGCTTTTATTAGGTGCTGTTACTAGTGGCTGCCCTTATTCATTAATGCAAACAACCTTCCCCTGCAGACAGCGAATCATCTGGCTGCCGAATGAATACATATAGCATTCAGACTGGGTCAGGAGGATCAGTTACTGTGTGGCTCAACAATGAAACGTGGTGAGACTGTTGGTGGCAGATGTGGTGGTTCCAGCATCTCAGAAGAAGTCCTCCTGACATTATCACGCACCACTGTGTCTTGAGTTTGCAGAGAATGGTGTGGTAAACAAAAAACCTCTAGTCAGTTGCATTTTTGTGGCTGAAAACACCTTGTTAATGAGAGAGGTCAGATGAGAATGTCCAGACGGCTTCAAGTAAACAGGAAGGCCACCAGGTCAGTACGACGATGGTGCGCCAGAATGGTTGACTGAATGCACAGCTTGTCAACTGGTAAAGTTGTTCTGGAGACAGAAGATGGTCCTACTTGGTACCTAATAAAATAAGCACCGAATATTTGTGTTCTAAAAATGAAGGTGATGAGGGTGGCACATGTTAGCAGTAGTGTGCTCTAGATGCTGAGGTATACGTGCAGCAAACCAGGACAAATGACACAAATGGTCTAAAATTCATTTACTTGTTCACTGTTCCTAGAATCGCTGTATAAAGACATGTATCCAAGATGGTCAGAGTCACAGGAAAACTGCAGATGTACCTCTGTAATTAAAAGAAAACTTTCCTTGCTCGCTAAGAGAGAGAAAATCATTGCATGTATGTTTGTGATTCTGACCACTATATCATTAAGCTGGTTGGGGAAGATTTCCTTGAAACTTTCCTTAGTTGTTTTTTTTTTCCATTTCGCCCTTTTTTTCCATTCTCCACAAATGGCAGGGATGGTGTTGAAATGCCCGTGACCTCCGCTAGAAAAACAGCAGAAAATGCAGCAGGGCAGGACGGCACTGAGCGCTTCCGAGCCTGGAAAGCCAGGCCGGTCGGTCTACAGCAAGGCTTCCTGACAAGGACACTCATGTCTCGACTGCATTGCCCTGCAGTGAGCAGCAAGCTCTGCTCGCCTCGCCTTCGGTAGGAGGCCTACGTTTTTACATGCGGGTAGATGGTACCTTACTTGTGCATCTGATGAGCAGAGGCTGCAAGCCTGGGCCTACTGTGCAGGCAGTGGCTCTCTGGAGATGCGCATTAATGCGGAACATGTCAAAACGGACAACGGAATCACTGCCACCCGCATAGTTTGTTGATCCTCAGTTGAAGCGAATCCAGTAACTCTGGATTCATGTCACACCTTTGGCTCTTTTTGTCACCTACAACAGCTCAGGAGAGACTTGCATTTCAGCTGATAGGTGGAAGAGTGTGATCCATTGTCGGCATCACAATATGGGGTTATGAAAAAGAATAGCTGCATAGGGTCTATGGAAGGCAGCACAATTTCACCAGTCCCCAGCCTAGCACGGTGTTGCCAGGGTGTGCACTGCTACGGGCTGGCATGTTCACCTCCATACCCTTGCTGAAAGGACCAGAGAGGCCGTGAAATACCAGCCTTTGTCGCGCACACATACAACTCCCAAGCGGCAGTCATGCTGCATAATTAAGCTATTGATGATGCGGACAGGTCTGCGCTGAGGGCGACTTGTTTATTTCATTTCATTGTTTGTGTCATGTTCTTGTATTTTTGGCGAAAGCGTGGCTCCATTTTGTTGCGGTCGTCTGCTTGAACGTAGGCGACTGCAGAACACAAGCCGGGCGTAACATTGGGCCCCACCGGAATAGAAACGAAATGTCAATAGCAGAAAAATGGACTATAGTCAGGTCAAAGGTGATCTGTTTGGCTACTTAAATTTATTATCTCCTCAATAAATGATTCTTTTTTTCTCAGTGCAGAATGACAGGCACTTGGCAAGGCTGACATTGGCATTCCAAATCCATAGCGTCTGCTGAGTGGTCCTTTTTTAAGCGCAAACGTCTCATCAAAAACGACATGAATCATTACATAGGAAGCTGGAACTCTTTGTCCCGCCCAAACAGATGCTCACTGATTCATATCTGTTCCGTATGTCTCTATGGTCATCATCCTTCCTCAATCAGAGGAAACATGTTTAAAGGTCTGCTTGCTCAGTTCCTTATCCTTCCCTGACATCCTTTTTTGGTGTAATTTTAAGAACTACTTGGTAATGTCTGTGCTGTGGCCACTATTTTGACCATTTTGTGTGCAGCTTTCAGGCTAAACCGAGGCAGCCTAGCTGAAAACGTTAGCCCGCTTCACGCTGCATGCCCAGAAAAACACGCTTCTGTCTGGGTGGGTCCCATTTTCCCGCGGTTGTCCTGGTATCAGCTTTCCAGACGGGCCTTATTTTTCTGCTGCATTCCAGCAATCCCTATAGAAAACATGGCCTTAGTGCAGCATGGTTGGATGCCATGTTATCCTCTGCTGAGTACCAAACCAGGCCCAACAATGCAAAACCCTCTCTAAAAGCACATCTCCATTCCATGGGCTGGTCAGTCTGAGGCATCAGTGGGAAAGGAGGATTCTTCATTCTTAAAAGCACCCTCAGACTAAGACTGTATTTCAAAACCACTCCGCAGTTCCTTTCGCGTTAACCATTAAGACTTGGCATTCCAATAAAAATACTGTAATAACAAGTCCTTATTTCTGCTGGAAATTTGACTGTGTCACTGCTATCCAGCATTGAATAGGCGGTTTTGGAAAATGGATGGAGGGATGAATTTGACTGCCACGCTTTAAAACCTCAGGTTCACACCGGCCTTCTAGAAACTGGTGACATTTCATTTAATAATGCTGTTTTTGTATTAATGGGTTTTTATAGCTACATTTGCGCGTTTCCATATTGTGATTTGAACCATATGCGTGTGGGTGCTTTCCAGCAGATTCATGAATACCATTATGTACTTGGCTATAAATTGAGAGGCATAGTAGGAACCAAAAAAAAAATCATATGAGCACATTCTTGGATTCGTTTAGCATTGTTTGCATGTGAGACCAGTCACACATACCTGATGCATTATGCATTAGAATTCACAATGAGCTGCTACATTCTGAGGCATGACTGAATATCTCAGCTGGGTTCATTGTCCCTCTGGTGCCGTTACATGGGTGTAGCGTATAATCAGCTCCACCCTTTTTAATTTTCAGCATTTCTCTCTTAGGACAGGCATACTGTACTCGACACTCCCTGAAGAAATAAATAAGAACGTTACCAAACAGCCAAACTGGCAATGAGATATTTAGACTAGTTGTGCTCAGTACAGGACTTTTCTTTTTGTTACTTTTTACGTATCGTCAACCTAATAGTTAAAGGCGACGGCTCAATAAACAGCGAATGATTGACATAAACTGCATGGATGATGCCCCACAATATGAGATGTATTTATGTTTTGTTGTATTGATTGCTGCAGATGAATCTACTGCCATGTTGAAGAATGAGGTCCAAAAAGGTGGATTTAAAAATCCCCCGCCCCCCTCCGAGGCACAATTCTTTTTCAGAAAACAGCCAACGCGGCTGTGCAGTGTTATGTAAATACAGGCCGGCAGGACAGTCTAGAATGCGGATCGCTCACGTCAAAGATGCAGGTTCTGGCGCCAGCAGGTGCCAATGCCAGAAATGTATGACTCAAAATGTAAGTTTGTTCCAGATTAACGCATCCTCTGAGCAACAAAATAATACCTACAGTTATTTGCTTAATGGCACATTCAGTCTAACTATAACTCATAAGCATGGTGGATCCATGCAGTATATGACTCTTGTATTGTTTTTCCAGCCTTTCACAAGAGGCATTCAGAAAGAATTCAATGAGGGTTTTTTTTGCCTAATCTACATTATAAGTCTTTGAACAAACCTAAAGCTGTATATCCTAAATACAGTTTCAGCTCTTATTGTATGAGTATGTGTGAGTTTATATGGTCGTCATGGGGACTGGCGAGGCCTTTAAGGGCGTGTAGCCTAATCTCTGCAAAGATGCATATACCCACCGAGGAACAGTCAGGGATGGCTTGCAGTTGGACAAGGGAATGGAAAGTACAGCCTTTCCTCCAGAGGAAGGTGGGGGGAACCATTGATTGGTCTGTTGCTTGTCTTTTGGCTGGCTGGAGTTCAGAATATGAAACATACTGCTCCCAACACGCGGCTGTCTTTGTCATTATGTCACGCAGCTTAGCCAAATCAGCAGAAAACAGCCGCCAGCCATTTTGCTGAATCATTCAAAAATTAATATGTGTGAAAAAGCCTACATAACCTTTCGATAATTCTTATTCCGTGGGTATTCTCTGTTTGCTCTGACACTGGATTGTCAGCATCTGGTGATGCAGTTATAAGTTTTTGACTATCATTCTTTCAACTTTAGCCTGTGCATGGGAATGTCAGATTGCCTTCTCATCATCCTTTGATTTTGAACATCATAAAGCACTTAAACTCAATCCTGCAGCAATTTCATGCACATTCTTTGCCTTGACCTACATTTTTGTGGTAATGAATCAGAAAGAGTAAATTCTTTTTCACTAATTCTTTTATTCTGCTTCGAGTGCCGCTGTGAACAAAGGCCTTCTTGTACATCACAGAAGTGCAGTGGATCTGCCATTATGATGCTTTTCTGGATAATATCATCTACCGAGATGCCTATAAGCAAGTTATTAACTTGATACTGTGCTTTAACAGAACTGAACCCAGTCCAGAAAAATACGACGAGGCAATACCATTCAAAAAATTGTTTATAATCTAGTCACAGATTAATTTCTGGCTGGACTGGGGGGAATTACGTTAGTTCCACTTCTGTTAACGTAGCAAAACCAGCTGCCTCCTTTTTCATAAAGAATCTAATTTGGGGAAGATTGAAGGACCCCGCAGACTTCTAGGGTTATACTTTTAGATGCTGCCCCGCCCCCCGCCGGCTCCCCCCGTACAGATAATTTCCCCCAGGGTGCAGGCTGATTAGGTGGATGTGGTAACGGAGTTCCCGTTAAACAGATGTCCGTGGGCATTGTGCTAATGAAGTTCCTGGGAGTGTCCTGGGCCGGGCAGCCGTGACCCGTTGCCGCATCCGAACACGATGCCCGTTTAGCCAGCCTAACGGTTGGCTTCTCCACACCTTCGCCAGCATGCCTCACCTGCAACCCAGTCAGGTGGATTGCTAAATCATAGCTCACAGTAAATTTATAAACAAGAGCTTGCTGCCAACTCAAAGCAATATCTTCAACTCTTTGTACGGTTCATGTTTTGCAACTTGACTAACTGGTTATATATCTACAGTATGTTGAATAGCCTCACTCTACTATTTTCATATTTCTCTGGTCTATCATTTAATATATAACCAGGATTACTCTGATTCCAGAAGACAAAGGACAACTTCATATTTTTTTAACACGGAAAATATAAAAGTCTTTTAACAATATGGTTTAGTGTGTCTCAGGTTAATTCAACTTCACATCAGTGTATCTCATGTTCAAACAAACATCTTGAGAGAACATAATGGTTTTTTGGAAAGTTATTCTGCAAGCATATGTGTTCTCCATGTCACTGATGGTCTGTGTTTCTGTAAGTGGCATTGACTTTATTTCTTGCCAAGGCAGGTTATGTACCTGTGTTACTGGAGCTTTTAACTGGCTGGGTGATTTGCTAAACTGGCTTTTGCGGCCCATGAAATGATAAATAATGATTTTTACATTTAGATCATGTCTCAGTCATGTTCTGCCCACGCAGAGTCACGTGGACCTTTCAGTTGCCCCAAGCTGAACGGACTTTGCCCCAAATCTGCTCTGATGGTCTGATGACAGCTCGTAATAATCCTGCCAGGATGGTGCTTATCTCTGATTTCAGCCCTTTATAGGTTTCTGGATCATAAATCAGTTTATTGCGCTGTTTTGCTCGTTCGGGATTGCTGACGTTTCGCCTGCCATTTAGCAGAGTCTCTCTAATGGAGTGTGGTGTTTTGTGGAAGGAGCTGCTTACACAGGACACAGTTGTGTCTGCCGGCCAATTAGAAACGCTCTAGTTCATTAAACCCGGCTCTGCACATTCACTGCAGTGCAAGGTGGCACCAGAAAGGAGGCGCCCTGACCCCCTTCAGTATCTTTTCTGCAGAGACAGATGAGGTGAAGCTTTCAGTGGGGCACAGATGGGGAACGGCTCAGCCGCAAATAATGGATACCCCGCTGCTTAGGCTGAATCTGAACCCCTCGCTGTCCATGAGGCAATGTCTTTTGGCTGAACTTTTGACCCTTGCCACTCTTACAGGAGGAATACATTTTCATGCTCAAGCCCGCAACCCTCGCACTGCTCCCTGTCCTCAGCATATTACACTGAGGAAAAAAGGACTCTGGGGGAAGTCTTAATAGTTCTCGCTGTCACCGACCTCTTTCCTCACAGCTAAGAGCATCGCCAGCAGTGTCCCCCTGGGCCGATTTACATTCGGGCACCGTTAAGTAATCTTGGCTGATCATTCAACTTTTCATCTTTATTATCGCTCTCGACTGTGCTTCTGTGTCTCCCACTGAGGAAAACACCGTATGAAGTGTTACTTCAGTCTGGAAACGGTGAATGGTCCTGAGTCATCCCATTGTAATTCAGAGACGTTTCCCGTCATTCATGAGGGCATTCAGTGGTGCAGATAGCTGACAATAAAGGCAATTCAGAGTCACAAAGGTGACAAAATGCCCTTTCAAAGACACCCAGCTTTCCATCGGTGTTACCACTGGCTGCACGCTACATTTCAAACTTAGGGCAGTTTTAATTGTGGTGGTTTAAATAGGAAAAAAAACAATGCATGCTACTGCATCAATTGTAAAACTTTTACACCAAGTGGGTTGGAGAAACCATTAGCAGTAATGTGTTACATTAACTGCACCTTCATAGTGCATTTATAGTGCATTCATGTTTATACTTGACATAACAGCTTTAATGTAGATTACTAACGAACACTATATAATTATATGAGTATAATGTTTGTTAGTAATGTACATTAAAGCTGTCATGTCTTGTTCATTGGCAGTAATATGAATGCAATCCATTATGACATGTTAAGATATACTTACATGCTGCTTATGAATGGTCCATGAATGCATTAGGATGGTGCAGTGATTGCAAAGCATCAGCCAGGTAACATTGTTATTTATATAAACCGTAACAAAGTATCTGCATTGTCATGAAATTATCTATTCACTTGGTAGTCTTGTGTTGGATAAAGAGTTAAAGGCATACTGTTTACAGTGACATTATTATGCTGTAACGTCGAGTGATTTTTGTTGGAGGACCCGAGACAAGCCATCGACAGGGTCGGTCCCAACCGCCACCGGCCAAATGCCGCCCTGTTTGGGGCCTAGGGCTCTTTCAGTGCGCTATACACATGGCAGTGTACCAGGCCTGAAATTTACACTGTCATGTCAAGGTTTTCAATGAACAAGGCATGCTTAGATTACCATTAAAGTAAACAAGGCGAAATTAAAGAAGTGCAGATGGAGGTATGTAAACTAAAGTTATTTTACTTCTATTACGTCCAATTTCACTGGTACTTGTGACTAGTGACATGGTGTATTGCAACGGCAATAAAGGGTTATCATAACTTGCCACCCCCCGAGCTACAAGTCTCAGCTGTGACAGGGCTAGTATGACCTGCAGGGGAGAGCTCATAAGTACTCATGCTTGGAGGTTGCAGGGTTGGGGGATGGTACAACCAGGAGACTCCTCCAATGTTGAAGGTGGGGTCCTCATCTGTCATCCAGTAAGCCGTGCGGGATGTTTGGGAGCCGGCGTCCCATTGGCATCTCAGTTGTTGTACTAAGCAGCATGGTGTCCTCTGATGTGCCGGCCTGCCATCCCGCCGGCATGTTTACTTTGGGTGAGGTGAAGCATTGCTCTGGGCCCCTTGTAGTCAAAGTGCCCCCAGAGTAAGCTGATCGGACATCTGTGAGCGCTGAGTGATACACATTAACTACCGGTGCAGGTTGAAGATGTTACTATCACGGTGTAATTCATCCAGCAATAGATTTTTACCCAGAATGCATCTTGCAAGCATACTGTAAGACTGGAAGACACCAAACAGAACCATGTGACATGATGGTCAGAAACAATAGGTGATTTGTGGAGGTAGGAGTGGAGGTGGGCTTAACAAAATGGCAGAGAGAAATGAAAACAAAACACACAGGGAAATCAAATGAAAGTTGACCTGTGGAGAGGGTTACAATGGAGAGCAGAGCAGGACCTGGATGCTTGTTCCAACTTGAGAGACAAACAGAACCCAGTGCAATATAACCCCAATGGATATTTACACAACATTTCAGTCATTGTTTCCTGTATCGTGTGCCTCATATATGAACTTGGCTCAATAAAACCGGGTTAATTAAAATGAGTATTTTACAGTTATATAATTTCAGTTATATAATGAAATAATATCCTTTGTTTGTTTGATACTGAATATATCAGAAGTTGGTTTCAAGGCAGGAAGTCCTTCCGTAATTGGTGCCGCTTTCTTGCTGGATGTTTTGTTGGTGAGGGGTTCTAAAGGCAGCAGCACACCCGTGACTGTGATTAGTGTGCTGGTGAACAGGAGCAGACACTTCTGCAACTCAGGGTAAATCCTCTTCCTCTGGGCATCTGCTCTGCACACCAGCGGGTGATTCGTCACTAAGTGTCCAAGTCCATTATGACACAATACACGGAGGCCTACTTGCAGGGTGGGCAGCTCTGGCCTTAAATTTTGTCAAATCGGACAGCATCATATTACAAAAGAAAATAGAATTGTAATAAATGTACTTTATTTCTGAAGCGTGCGATTGTGTGTGAGTATGTGCAGGTGTGTGTGGCCTGAAATGAACGCGGGTCCTGAGTGACCTCTTACCTAGTGCCCTGAGCTGCCTAGGGTCCATCACCCCCTCCCAGCCTCATGACCCTGTACTGAGTAAGTGGTAAGTGGTTAGGGGATGGATGGATGGATGGATGGATGGATTGATTGAGGGAGGTTTATAGCTCTGTAATCAGTGAGAGCATGGTGTGCTAGTGACTGACTCAAAAAAAAAATACATTGATGTATTGGATGGTTGTTGCTAATACTGGAGTGCCTTTAGGAGAGGTACTGAAATAACTAAGCTTTAAACATCATTTCCTTTGACTGCATAAGTGTGTGTGTATGTGCGTGTGTATATTTATATATGTGTGTATGTGCGTGTGTATATTTATATTTATAAGTGTGTGTGTGTATGTGCATGTATATATTTATATCGATGTATGTGTGTGTGTGTATGTGCGTCTGTATATTTATATCTATGTATGGGTGTGTGTGTGCGTGTGTATATTTATATATATGTATGTGTGTGTGTATGTGTGTGTGTATGTGCATGTGTATATTTATATCTATGTATGTGTGTGTGTATGTGCGTGTGTATATTTATATCTATGTATGTGTGTGTGTATGTGCGTGTGTATATTTATATCTATGTGTGTGTGTGTGCGTGTGTATATTTATATATGTGTGTGTGTATGTGCGTGTGTATATTTATATTTATAAGTGTGTGTGTGTATGTGCGTGTATATATTTAAATCTATGTATGTATGTGTGTGTGTGTGTGTGTGTGCGTGTGTATATTTATATCTATGTGTGTGTGTGTGTGTGTATATATATATATATATATATATACTGTATTTATACTGATATACTTGTTAGTGTTTCTACTGTATTTTTTTAAAGTGCAGTTTATGGTAACTTCAGTTATTTTCACACTCTCAGGCGCATCCTGCCACCGCAGATGTTGACGTCTGTTGGATGGAGCCTGCGGTAGGGTACTGACACACACAGTGACCTTTCCCCATTCGAGCCAGCCGCCTAGACCACTGACGGACCCAGGATCACAGCCATCCCTGGAGATCTGTCATCCATGAGACGCAAGCAAGGCGATTAGCAGACCTCAAGGCCCGGTGGACGAGGCATGTCTGTGTGTCGGAGGAGAGCCACTTAGCAGGTAATGGGGCCACGCCTGACCCATCTGTGGCGGGGCAGAGGAGGGAGGCCTCAGGAGGCCCACGGGCAAGGCTGCCCATCTGGCCTCCTCTTCATCATCCACAGTGTGCCAGGAAGGTCCTGGGGAGAGGCATGGGGGAGGGGGAGTAAGACAAACTGACATGTGGACAGACAGGCATATACACAAAAGACACAGAGGGGCCAGGAGCAGTGTAAGAGAAAGCTACAGACAAAAAGATAAACAAGCATGCAGATGGAAGGAAACAAAGAGAGGCAGACAAAAGAGAGACACAGAGAAACAGACTGAGAGAAAGACAGACCATGGGACTGACAGAGAAACAGACTGAGAGACAGACCGAGAAACATTCAGAGAGAGAGACAGACCATGGGACTGACAGAGAAACAGACTGAGAGACAGACAGAGAAACATTCAG
>JAODKC010000043.1:3314100-3329286 GCA_026777985.1 Mormyrops attenuatus
GAGAGACAGACCATGGGACTGACAGAGAAACAGACTGAGAGACAGACAGAGAAACATTCAGAGAGAGAGACAGGCCATGGGACTGACAGAGAAACAGACTGAGAGACAGACAGACATGCTCAGCTCTGGTCACAGCAGAATTTTTGCTAGCCATGCTAGAACTATGCGCATAGACTGGGGCCATCTTACGCGTTCCTTCCTCATGACATCAAACAAATTATGTGATATGCACACAATGCTGAACTGCAGCCTGTGTCATCGAGCTACAGATTGTGAATGCAATGTTTGCTTTCTTCTGCTAACACGGGCTCTTAAACACCAACGTCAGTTGCCAGTAGCAACATACTGTGTAATTTTGAGTGTAGGTGATTTCTCTGATCGGTATTCAGAACTCTGTAATATGCACTAAATTATATCTTAAATAGGTTATTTTACATAACCTATATTTGACACATGATAGTTTCGTATAATTATTCCCCAATAAAAAGATCAAGTGGTTTTTATTTATAGGTTAGCAAGATCGCATCACATTGTAATGTTTTGAGTTGGTCTGGGCTATTGCTTTTGGAACGCAATCTCATGCCTACAATTCTGTTTCTGCTTGGGCTTTGGGGATGAATTGGAAGTCCTTCAGTCCCATTGCTGTGACGTATCCACAGATAATGTCTCTCTCACCCCCTGGTGGGAGACACTCGATGGGAGAGGTCTCACACCTGTTTCTAGCTCTGCAGGCTAACCCTGCTGGCCGCTGTTCCTTATTAAGACACGTCCAAGTTGTTAATAACCCATATAGCTGAAAACAGGTGGGATTGAATGAAGGATGTGTACAAGTTTTGCACCTGCAGCCAGAATACCCCCTCATGGAGGGGGGGGGGGGGGGGGTTAACTACTGTACTGTCTCCCCCTGAAGACCCAGGCAGTTTTCTCTTGGTTTTTCCCCATGTGGTAATTTGTAGGACAGTTCTTTCCAATGACGTCCTGTAATTCTTTTCCCAGCCTAGACATGGACATAGATATATGTCTACAAATTTCCACCATCCTTGGTTTTGTGGTAATAAAGATTCAATCCATCCATCCATCCCTCCATTTTTCTGAACCCGCTTGTCTAATTCAGGGTTGCTCAGGGTCCGGATCCTATCCCTGAAGCTATGGGCACAAGGCGGGGAATAACCCTGGGTGGGACGCCAACCATTGCAGGGCACACTTACAATAAACACTCCAATGTACCAGAATTTATAGAAATGTGCTTGTAATGCTTTCAGAATCATAATATGTCCACAAATCCACAGAATGGCCCATAACCGGTTTTACTCTGAACAAGTGGAATAGAGTAATCCTTGAGAACTGTATGATTGAGTGGTTCTTCAAGAATGGTCAGTCTTATGGAGCAGTCATAACTGGAGATGAGTTGCAACACTTTAAGAAATATATAGTCAAGTCCTTCGAAAAGTCACAATTTGAGGTAAAGGGACTGTGGGATACTGAGGATACCTTTTATTTTTTTCTAAAGCCAAGGGTGAAAATGTAAACATATGAAATATCCACTATCATGTTGTTGAAGTTTGGTTATCAGGTTTGGTTTTCTTTTCATTGGACAAAGAATGTGTTTGGAAAGGTCTGAGATACCCAGTCTGGAGTAACAGATGTGTAGTTCGATTGAATAAACGATTATTCTTTACATTTAATGAGCTTGAACGAGTGTATCCCAGCAACACTGTTTAAAGGAGGCCGGCGCTCGACGAGGCAGAGGAGGCCGTATTAGAGGAAGGAGCAGAAGTGCTTTAACAGTTCAGCTGCTTCCATCAACAGTTGTCACTATGGCAGCAGTTCAGTGAATTTAAATGGAAATGATTTAATTCAGTTTACACTCACATTTTTTTCAGATATGAGTATGTTTACTTGCTCAGCTTATGCTTTTATCCAAGTGAATTACAATTTTTGCTCATTTATGCTGCTCGATGCCTTAGAGGAGCATTTTAGGTTTATGTTCACGGAGGCTACAACAAGGCCACTGCTGAGGCTGGAAGAGCTTTGCTGCCTGCTACTTGGGAACAATAAGATATTATACAGAAAATGCAAATAATAGAGGTACTGTGGAACATGATGTCTTTGACTGGAATGGGGCAGATTTCCCAGAACCAGTCTGCCATGGACCAGCAACGAAAGCATAATAAACAGTAGCGATGAAAACCCCTATGCAGATGTGAAGGACTTCTCTATTGTCGAGGGTCCCTCAAGTGTAATATGATTGTGAGTGAGTGTGATATGATTTAGCATGAAGTAGTGCATTTTCCTGTCACTCGAAATGCGGCGGGCAACCTTGTGGCCAATGTCCAAGACCTGCGCTAGGTGCTAATGCTTGGCATCATTACTTGATTCAAGTTCTATAACTGCTGATCCTGGGCTGTATAGCAGCACAGGACACAACGTAGGGGACACAGTGGCTCTCTCTCTCTGTCTCTGTCTGTCTCTCTCTCTCTATATGTATGTATGTATGTATATATATATATATATACACACACACAGACACACCCATAATCCTCTATTATGCAACCAAACGCATTGGTTGACCAGAACAAAAGGTGAAGTAAATCCATCCATTTTATGTGACCACTTGTCCGAATCAGGGTTGCACGGAGTCCAGAGCCTACAGGCACAAGACAGGGAATAACCCATTGTGGAGCACCAGCCCACCACAGAGCACACTCACACTCCATTCACTCACATAGGGACAATTGGCAACTCCAATTGATCTCAGTACATTTTTGGACTTTGGGGGGGAAACCAGAGTAGTACTCTGAGGAAACCCATGACAACATGGGGAGAACATGCAAAACTCTACACGCAGAACCCTAACAGACACTTGAACTCTTGTCCCATAGGTGTGAGGTAACAGTACTAACCTTTCTTCCACAATGCCAGTGAAGTACATATACCATACCATTGTTTTAACTAACATTGAGACATAAATGGCTGACTAGAACCATTTGTGGAGGAACCAAACTCTGGCTAGAGATAAGTGTGTCACTCTTGGCTCTTGCTGGGGCTTGGATACAGCAGGAGACACCCTCAAGTGCTTCGCAGAGGGTTCATTAAGTCTGATATGTAACATGGAAGCTTGATGATCTCTTGAGCATCTTCTTCACTATATGCTTGAAAAGCGGCGAACATATGGAAGTGATACTTGTTATTATGAGATTTCAGCTATGTCTCGGCCAGGGTGTGACTGTTTCACTTTGGGGTGCGAGCCAACTGCAGAAAGTCAAAACAAACCTCAGCCGAAGTCCCAGTAGGACAGACAGATTTCATTAGCATGGTCTGTTAGTGGGTCATCCATTTTGTCGAACATATTCCTCACTTTCCTGCAAGTCCCTGGGTTTTCCTGTGAATCGAGTTAATTAGAAATCTCTAATTGCACTGTCAGGTACTTTTACAGCGAGGAAATGCTGTGAATAATACGGTGATAATTGATTTTTGGTGATAATGTCACCAAAAATCGAGAGAGCACTGCTTTCGTAGAATGGCATGACCATCATTTATTGTTTCGAATATGCTCCCCTTGTAAGCTTGCTTCTGGCAGTTCTTGTACCTAATCATTTCTCTGTTCTGATCTTGGTGGTGCACGGTTACTTTTGCTACATGGCTTGTTGTGGTTTCATCAACCACATGTTTTTTTATACCTCATCAGGGCTCAGCATGCAGACCTTTATTGTAAAACTTACGGCTGAGCATCTATGACAGGAAATTTAGATGTATAAATGCTCTTTGTGAGTAATGCAATAAAAGGGATTCTGGAATGCTGCTCTCTCTGAGAGAAGGCCTCAGATGTGGAGGGAACTGGCTTCATTCTGGTGGCCCTTAAGCGATGATGTTCTCAGCTGCAGAGATATGCGCTTAAATATTCCTTTTCAACTGTACTAAAGCACATTCCTTGTTCCAAGGAGCGGCGATTACTAAGTGTGTGTGTGTGTGTGTGTGTGTGTGTGTGTAGGGGGAGGGGGTCGCTAAGTTTGTGTCTGAGTGCTGGGACAAAGAGGCATGTCCGGCAACGTCAGAATGGGTGAAAACGTGCATCCGAGCGAGTGACAGGTGTTACACAGAAGCATTCATTGTGCATGAATGGCAGATATATGTCGCACCAGGAAAATGGAGGGGTGTTTTATTATCCAAGAATGCATGAGGTGGCATCAGCCGAGTGATGGGCGCATTTCCGCGGCAAAGCGTGCTGCATGTTTCCTCTGATCCCGCTGGAATGCAGGGAAACAAAACGCTGTCTATATCCCGTGAGCGTCAAAACACAGAGCGAAGTACAAATGCTGCTGCTAGAACAGGGTGACCTTATATTCTGGGCGTGTGATCGCATATGCATGGTCAACCCAAGATCTTTCGATCAATTCAGGGGTCAGTCTGCCCAGGGAGGAGCAATTGTTGATGTAAGAATGCAGTTAAAATCAGGAATGCTGGAGGCTGAGGGTAAACCCTATGCGATTGGCATGAAATGCTTCACCTCTTGACTATAGACCACAGTTAACAAGGCAGGATACTTGCCAAGCTCCTGTAAGACAGCAGAATCAGGGCAGCTTTTGAAGTTACATCACAAGCCTTTGTGGAGACAAAAATACCAATGCAAGTGGTACCAAATGGTGTTCATGGGATGTATCCAATTATGCATGGTCTTGTGACCACTGGTGACACATAAAATTATATGCCTGTACTTTTGGAATTGAGTAACATACTGATTTAATGTGCAGAATTTTTTTTGCCTCACAGCTCTAAGCGTTGTGGTTTTGGATTTGGACATTGGCCCAAACTCCTTAGATTTTTCACGTTTGCATGCATTGTCAACAGATTTATTCATGTCATGACATGTTATGAAGACATACTACTTGAGTGGATGGTAGCTTGATATGTGAGTGCCTTGCAATGAATCTCATCCAGGTTATTTCCAGCTTCCTGGGATAGGCTGTGAATTGCAGGAACCCTGACTGGACCCGTAGTTAATCGGGGTTCGGAGCTTGTTGGGAGTTTCCTGATGGCTTGAAATTCTGCATATATGAGATCACATGAAACAGCTGTATATCCCCACCCAGCATCCATATCCAGCCAGTTGCTGGCTGCATTTTTGGAAACCCTGGAAAATCTCATGGGTCGTCTTCCTTAAATTCATCGTCAACTTTCTGTCAAGCCCTCTTCTGGGTCCACTAATAATTGCTTCCAGCTTATCAAGTCAGAGGTTCAACAACAGGAGACTCTGCTGTGTTCATCCTTTTCTTTATGGAGCTGTCAAATCCTCCTCTTCTGTTTTCTCCAGCAGCAGAAGAGGAGTCCCAGGTGTGACCTCAGAATCTGGCCGCCTTATTTGGCAAGCTCCCAGCTTGCATCACCATAACTCCGCCTCAGTGGCCCACTCTGGCCACACCCTCTTTGTTAGTCAGGCAGCTGGTTGGTCTTAATTGGAGAGTGTCTTGTGCTCCCACAATCCATTGCAGATTGTCTGCGGGGGGTTTTCAGCTCTTGTTAGTGCTGGTGCCTATTCTGTTTAAATTGCTTTTCAGTCCAGGATCAGCACAGTGTTTGCATTGTTCCTTCTTTTTGCTAAAACTGTAAACCAAACCTTTTAAAATTATATTGAAAAGCAAATGTTTGATTTCATAATTTATTTCATGGGTTTGCTTGAATAAGGGTATCAGTTTCATTAGAGATGGTGTGTATATTTTGTATGAAATTCTTGCAGAACTCGTTATCTTTGATGGGATTTGAAGGATTCAGACAGTGGGAATGCATGTAATTATATTAGGACTATGGGAATTCAGTGATATGCACCCCAGAGTCCTTTCATTCTTGTCTATATTAATGCTTTTTATTCATCATGTATATATGTTCCCACTGTTGCTGGAGAGCCGTTATTGTAGGATTTGCATTGTGGGATGTAGACAGTAAGTTTGCTGAAATTCTTTATCGAGCTTTTACAGTTACTATACAGTAGTACCAAGTGGCACAATCACACTTTTGTCTGGCCGCCTATTAAAACTGGACACAGTCAGTGACTCTATAGGAAAGTCAGAGGTTTCAGGCCGAGTGAATGTCCTTTTGTAACCGCCGTCCACAAAAGCGCTTCACATCTTGTCAAACAAGACTCTGTGACATAAAAGTGCCTTATACTCTGATGTATTGACTAGTACCATCTGGTGTCCTGGCAAGTGACAAAAAGATCATTGGGCCCAAAAAGAGATGGCTCTGTTTAATTTTTGTTACTTTCTTTAGGATGAGAACAGATTTATATTGTCTGTACCCCCAAGGGAAGCTGGTTTTAAGCGCGACCAAGTAGGCAGGTAGCTGCTGGAGTAAGTGGAGTTTTTATTTCTTCTTCTCTTCTTCTTTCAAGTGTTAAAACCATGAGAGAGAGAGAGGGAGAGAAAGAGAGAGAATCTGGGAATGGCATCTTGGAAATCGCTGCCTCTGATTAGCTGTTGACATACCAGCATCGTGGCAGAAGCTTGTCATGCATGAACTCTATCCAGTGGCACCTTCTTACGAACGGTCATGCTGTCGTCACTGCTCTTATCAGCCACGCGAGGGCCGTAAAGCAGCTAGCCTTCGCACCTCCCTTGGAAGAGCCCCAAGCTGGGATGAAACCTGCCAACCCCCCCGGACTGTAGTGCTCCAGGTTCAACAATGGATTTATAATCCAGAGAGCTGCGCTCCGTGCGTCACAGCGCCTCAGCTCCCACACTGCCCCGTCCAACAAAAGCAACATCTAAGAAGATGACTTAGGGCGATGAAATTCTACTCAGCGTGATGAATTTCCTGTCCGTGTTAACTCCCTCTAATATCAGCAAAGTATAAGTCCAAGTCCTTTCAGACAGTGAGACTGGAAACACACCCAGTTAAACATAAGCCTTTTTGCACCATATTTGGCATAATGCACGCTCTAGATACGATGCATTAATCAAACATCTTCAGGTCTTAATGTTAATAACAGGTTTCTAGCCAAAACGCCAGGATATGGTTTGGTAGCGAGGCTGTGGTGTGGCATCACTTTACCTACTGCTGGGCTTCTCTGCCTTTAAAGCCCCTTAGATGAAGGACTGTCATTGCCACGGGCAGCTCGTGACATCGCATGAAGCAACACCGCGCGCAGCTCTCCTGAGTCATGTCGTTGCCATGACAACCTTCGAGCGCAGTCATATTTTGATCACACACAACAAGCCTGCCTTCTGTGGTTCTAGGATGGTCACAGCGATGATGTATCTATAAAGAGACTGTTTACACTACCCATCTCAACAACATTTCTGTTTATTGTGTGTAACTAAGAGCTGTAACACCGGTCTGCATTTACAGCGTGGTCACATTTCAGTTTACAAATGCTATCAAACCTGGTTTAAGTTCTCACTATTATTATTATTGTCATTATTATTATTATTATTATTATTATTATTATTTATGCAATGCCCTACATTTGGCAGACATTCACGTGGCAGCTATTGAGCACAGTCTGCTTTTCCATTTCATTGTTTTTGAACAGTACGCTGTAGGGTGAGATTCTGTCTAAGCAGCATAACTGTGCCAGCTGAGGTTATGGGAAATGCACATGCTTAGAATACACGCCATATGTATTGATGCTGGAATTGACTTCTTTTTGCACTGTCTTGTCCTGTCAAGGTCTTTGGTGAGAAATGTACATGTGGTATGTGAATTGGCTGAGTGCAGGGTGCTTGAAAAAACTGTGAACTCTCAAAGTGGAAGGTCAAACTCGAGACGGCCGTGGTGAAGGAAGCTTCCATGCCACTTTAGGAACGGTGCGAAAGATCTCAGCGTGATGTGTGTGCTGAGGTCAGCAGGTAACCGGTGCAGGCTTCCGTCTGAATTTTTTTCACCAACAGCTAACTGTGGGCCTGTATAGTTCAAGAGGAAGGTCGGTTACCTTGCAAGTCTTATAAATCTTCGTGCCTCTTTTTAAGATGTGTCCAGATATACCATGTTGCCAAATGTATGCAGACATTGCTATGAATTAGAGAAATTGCCAAATTAAGCAACACCCATTGCCAATACATATATATTAAGCACACAGACATGCAATTTCTGCAGCACTGGCTGCAGAATGGGTGGTCATACAAAAGAAGTTAGTGACTTTCAGCTTGGCACCATCATCGGACACCATCTTTCCGACAAGTCAGTTTGCCACATTTCTGCCCTGCTAGAGCTGCCCTGGGCAGCTGTAAGTGGAGTGATTGTGAAGGTCAAAACATCTGTAAGCAAGTTTCGTTGTGAAGGGCTTAGCCACGCAAGCTCACAGAAAGGGACCCGATCACCCAGCATCAATCCAGTACCTGTATGGCAGCAAATCGCACCAGCAATGTTCCAGCATCTAATGGAAAGCCTTCCCAGAAGATCAGAGGCTATTGCAGCAACCATGGCTGACTCATATTAATACTCATGGTTTTGGAATGAGATGTTGGACAATCTGGTGTCCACATACTTTTGGCCATGTAGTGTCCCTTGTTTGTTCCTGCAATTATGTGTCGTTAGGGCATTGTCTTACCCACTCCTAATCATACATATTGACAAGCACTCATTCATATGGTCATCTCGCATGGAGAAACTTCCATAATTGAGCTTCTGACAAACACGCAGTGCTGCCTGCTCTCAGTGACCCCCCCAGAAAGAGGAAGCTGTATGCAGCTGCGTTTCTCTGCCAGCCGTGACACCAGCGCTCAATGGCAGGATGTCCTGTTTTGAATTTCTCTGTAAGTCCTCTGTGTGGCCCAGCTGTGATGAGTCAGTTCAATGTCCACGAGAAGACCTGATTCCTGTTTGAAAAAACACACACACATCACGCCTCGCCCTGTCGAAAGGCTCCAATCAGCTTTAGAGGATCTTGACTCCTGAGCCCCTGTAGTTTTTGCCTGTTGGGAACTTCCTGTGATGCCACGTGAACCAGGAACCTTAGCCTTCCTTTGGAGGGCCCTGGGTGGTGACTGTGTATGACCACTTTGAGTTTGACAGGCAATGTGACAGAGGATGGAAGGTGAAAGCAGCTTAGGCGTCTAATACTCAACTTCAGCTCTCTTTATTTCCACAGTGGAAACACCCCTGACCTCTGGGAAAGCACTACAGGAAGAGCAGTCCTTTTAAGAAGTGACTCGTTTCCATTTTCCGCAATCGATAGTGGCATTTCATTTCCCAGACCATGCTAAATGTTAATCCCCATTCTCACCATTTTTAGCTTGTATTCGGCAACTTTTTTCACGACACTTTTCATCGCGTGACACCGCACGTGTAGGAATCATTGCACTTGGATTTGTCAAAGGCTTGAGATCATTCGCCCCGACTTTCAGGGGTTGCAGGCGAACAGACCTGCCCTGTGTACTCCCACCACAAGGAGCAGCTGAACTCTCGCACCATGGACCTCAGGCATCTCTCACACGGCCATGAATGAGCACGGTGTGACGGGCCTGAATTAGCTTCCTGTTCTCTCTTCTCAATCAGAGCAATGAAGACAGCTAAGTTTTTGTAATCTCCTGAATACAGATCCCAAGATTCATACAATGTGGGAAGTAAAAACAGGCAGCCATGAGCAACTCCTTCCTGCATATCTGCATCACCATAGAGTCGATGAGCCATTTGCCATTCTTCACCGGCATGGCGATTTGTGTTTGAACAGCTTTGAGAAGCGAATGATAATCTGCCTGAATATGTCTTTGTGTATACAACAGAGGCAGCGCCGAGAGTGATTCCTAAAAGGTTAGCATATTATACATAACTCAAGTGTACCATTAAAACAAAACCACGATGCTCCTTCCACATGTATTTACCCTCGAATGATTCAATAGTTGTGTGTGTATCCAAGTTTTTGAACCTTTAGATTTAGTAAATGATGACATTCTCTTGAGCAGCTAAGCGCAGGGCTTTCCTGTAACAGTCTCCCCACACCATTTTTGAGGAATTTCTGCCTTTTACTTTTTTAGTGATGTCTGGGTGCTACCCGACGTGGACAAATTCCCCCAGGTCCTGCCTTGAAATATCTGTGGGGGGTTTTAGTCCAGATCTTCACTAGATCCATGTAAGATGTAAAATATCTTCTCCCCTAGCAAAACAAGGAAATTCTGTTGCTGATGCACTTGCATGTTTCGGATCACTGTCTTGCTGAAAGACCCACTTTCTGTTCAGCTTCAGGTCATGGACAGATGGCCTGACGTTCTTCTCGAGAAGCACCTCATAGCCTACAGAATTCATCATCATGTCACCGATGGCAAGCTCCCGAGGCAAACAAAAGCAGCCGGAATCAATGACACTCCAACTTCCTTTATATATCGACTTTTCTCAACTTAGTCAAGGAGTGACACAGAAGAAAAGCATGAGCTGACTAAAGATGCGAGGGTTTGATTTGAGAACCTTTAAACCCTACTGGTTAAGTTATGACTGGGGTATATGATATACTGGCCCGCGGTTCTTCAGCAAACAATCCACTGCATACTTTCTTTAGGTCACTGCACCCTTTCAGTTAAGATGCTCTCACTGCATCAATAACAGTATCATGTGGTCACATACCAGGGTTCCCAGTTCGGTCAAGGCAGTAGACATAAAAGAGTTATTTTTCATTGCACTGTGAATTATCTGTCGTACTTTTCCAGCCTGCTATTTTTCTGGTGAGGTGATGAGGGTTGTAGACATAAAAACAGAAACAGTGGAAGTTAATGCAGAAAAAATTGCTTCCCCAACTGCCCACTCCCCCTGATTGTAGGGTTATACTTCATAATACATCAACCTGTTGCGCAACATCCACGGTTTTACTAGATTCCCTACAGGTGCACCTGCCAAAGCTTATTATGAAGGAAAGTCGGCATCTCCATATCCGAAGCTTGGAACTGCAGTTTCCATGACCTAATTTCTTTGCTCCAGTGTTATTTTATAAATGCGTTGCTTTTTTTCAATATATGGCTGGTGAATTTTCCCGATCAATTCCAAATACAGTTGTTAAGATTGTAGGAATGCGGTTTTCCATACGTGTTGATCCACAGGACACTTGAAGAGAAAGTCCCACCTGTAAACCGTGTTTGAACTCAGGCAGAGCTGAAATACAGCACCGGAGCCACATGTGCGGCCCGGACCCTCGCCGGGCTGTGCGTCAAGTTAAACAGGGAGAAAAAAACATATATGATTAATCACGCATTAGAGTGGTTCCAGTCACGCTGGGACATTGAGACTTAAATGTTAGCCCCATTACATAGGCGTGTGTTAATTTTGCATGATACAGTTAATAGAGGTCAGAGGATCTCCCACTAGCTAAGGGCCCTCTGGGTCTTCTGTGTTGGTCTGTCGCTCTTCTGACTGTTACGGAAATGCAGGAGGAATCTCCTCAACTCCAATGGCCACTCAACTTGCTGACTTGGCGGGGAATAATGTGCTGAAGCTTATGTAAATCTAGTGCGCCATACAGAAGAGGTAGCACTGGCAGAGAACTTTAAATGTCTAATTATGGGATAGTTAGCTTCAAAGCAGCCAGACCGAGTCCGTCACTGTTCACTCTGCTTCAGGTTACTCATCACAACTTTACAGACTTGTCGAAGGTTCCCTTTGGCCCATTCGTGTTACTTGTAATTGAAAAACGCTTCGAATGGCCCCAAGTTGATTCTCGAAACTGGAGAAATAGACCCTTTCTGCCGATGTTGTGCAAAGTTCAAGGAGGGATGTGGTATGATTTCTTTTGGATTTTTTGCAAACTAGACAGGAACTTAGAAGAAAATTATATCGCAAATCAAAAATTAAAAGTGAATTCAAGAATTTAGGTGCGTCTTCACCCAATGTCACGAAAGTAGATTCAATATAGGGAATTTCAACATCTTGCAAGCTGCCTGACCTAAGTGAGTTTGTGTATCATGTAGAATTATAAAACAGCTGTTTTCTTGCTACACAGAAGAGGCTTGAGGTTCGGTCCCTTTATTCAAAGCAATTTAGTCATATTATTTCCCAGGAGGCTGTGCAGGTCGTGTCTGCTGGGGGAGTGCATTTGAGCTCAAATCACATCCAAGTCACGCACACGGCCATAGGGGAACGGCGTCTTAAAGGTAAACCTCTGGACTTAATCTCATGTTTAAATAAAGGAAAATAAATCACATTCTGGCCTCTCATGTTCACATCCTTTCATTAAGGGTCAGTGGCAACAGGAGGCAATATTTGTTTGGAAAGACTGAGTCCCAGGGAGCTCGTGGTGCAGCCATCGCCCCAAAGACCTGTGAAGGCAATAGTGCTCCCAGGCCTCCTCGTCTCCATGACAACCGCGCCGACGATCATCCCCCAGGATCAAAGGGCCGCGGTCGGGCCGGTGCAACCAATGCGGGAAACATCTGAAGCACTCTGCATGCGTCCAAGGCCCCCGGGCATGTTTTACCCCAACATCAGACCAGCAGTCAAAACCAGCATTCACTCCGCAGGTCGCTGATACACCCTAGGTCAGAGAGAACGGCGACATGTGTCCGTCCCTGCAGGTGGCTGTCTTCTAGGGACCAGACAAGGTGCAGTTCTCACAATAAACTGCACAGCAGGCCCGCACACATGTGATGCCGCAAAGAGCAGCAGTGCTCTTTCATCATTCGATAAGTGGTTCCAACAGTCCCTCCCAACGTCAGCGTATTGAAATAGCACAGATTTTCCTCATCATTAGGCTTAAACTAGGTCACTACATTCTTCGATTTTCTCCCCGCGAGTGTATTTTTCCCATTAATCAACATATGGCCTTATGTCGGTGGACCGAAACAGGCGAGTTCACGAACTAATGTTTCAGCTAGTCTTTGGAGACGCTGATCACCATCTTCTGGGTGGAGTGTTCTGCTTTCAAGGTTTGCCCGGCATATGGAAAAGTCACTTTGCAAGACATCTGTGAATTTTCCCCAAATGTCTGAGAAGAAGCGCTTGAGTGGAGATGTACAGTACAATGTTTAAAGCTATTCATTTGATAATCACTCCTCTGCATGCAGATTTGTGGGCAAAAATACAATAAGATCAATATGGTGGAAAGAATACACTTAATACTGTGCGAAGAATACAGCATATGTGTAGTTCATGACAGGGCTTGGGGGTAATGCTGTGAAACCATTCCTTGTTTGATTGTATCTACAGATGTTCTCTGATGTTGCTGGAAAGCCTTCGTTAGGAAGACAGCTGAACATTAGCTAATTGTGTGTTGAGGCCAGTCCGCTGACCTTCAGTCTCCCTTTTCCATTCCAACCTAAATGGTTTTTGTTCCTGTCGCAAATTGTATTCTGCCTTTTTCTGTTTGTGTGTGCACAGTGTGTGTGTGTGTGTGTGTGTGTGTGTGTTTGTATATATATTTCTGACAGTGTATAAATATATATATATATATATGTGAAATACTTTAGGCAAATATGTTTGGAACTTATTTGCCTAAAGCATCTCTTTCTAAAAATAAATTGAACTGCATTGTTTGCTGTTGCTCGGAAGGGAAGCTGAACGAATTGCAGTCTTTGCCATGATGGTCCCTGGGAAGCAACCATCACAGGTCATTAGCGCCACCCAAAGGGGCCTCCCCTGACAGAGCCATGACAGAGTAATGGAAGGTGTCAGGCCATGATCCACCCCCAAGCTGGGCCACCACTGCATGCTGGGTAATCCGGGTGCCAACCAATACCAGTGCACCATCCAGACCGCATCTGATCCAAAATGTATATACAGCATGTCGCAGTGCCAGCTTTAGATGGAGATTTAATCATGACATATAAACCTTCGTGTTTTTCTTTTTTTTTTTCCACTGGGGAGTGCATTGCAATCAGATAGTCTTGTTAAGCTTCTTTACAGGAAACTAATCATCGTATACTGCTACACGGATTAAGACATGAAAAATAGGAAACATGAATCTATCGCTATTAATGCGTTAAAATATCTGCAACAGTGAGGCTATTCTGTAATGTTTTGTTTGTGCAGTAGCTTGTCACCACAATACAGCATCAGTAACAAGTCCGATGACTTAATAGATTTCTTGAACAGACACGTGCAGAAACAATTACGTCAAGCTGGTATGATAAAGCAAGCCGCTAACTGGCGGCCTAATTTGTGCCTGCCCTGCTCTTTGGCTCTCCCACCATCTGCAGCCTCGCTCAGTAGGTCCCTGACATGCACCCATGCCTTCCAGCAAGGGGGATCATTGCAGGCGACCGGCACGGCAACAACGTTGCAGGTCTTGTCACGTGGAGGAAACCGACCATTTAATCATTACTTGGTGCTAATTTGTGCATTATGAGCAGGAGATCTTTACGTGAGGAAAAAATATGTTAACATATTTTAGGTTAAATCTGGTTCTTCCAGTTTTTTCGGAATCGGAAAATCGGAATGTGATTTTTGTTGTGGGTGGTCAATTTTTTTTTCAGTTATTAGCCAAACTTTCACCTGCCGAATGTTACCATACGGCCTGTTCCCTGTGTTCTGCCTCTGCTATGCTGGAGTCTTTACATTTTAATGACTAGATTTTGAGCAATTAAATTGAAAATACATAGACTGGATTATGCCACAACTACTAGTCACTGGGGTTGTACCCTCAAGGGTCTGCTAATTGTACCCTATCCATCCATCCATCCATCTCTACACATCCATTTTCTGTAACTGCTTGTCCTTTTCAGGGTCGCGGGGGTCCGAAGCCTATGGGCATACTCACACACCAGTCACTCACACATGCACATCTACAGACAATTTGGTCAATTGTACCCTGAGCTGTAGGTAAATGTACCTTTTAAGGTACAAAAATGGACTCAGACGAACATTTTTGTACCACTGGGGGTACATTAATATTGTTTGTACCTTAGGGAACAAAACTGTACCAGGGCTGGACCCTTTTTCTGACAGTGTACCCTGGTTTCCTTCCACAGACCAATGATATGCAGTCTGACCAGTTGGCACCCCTAAGTTGCTGATAGTGTATGAATATGAGTGTGTTCTATTCCCCAGTGATGGACTGGCATCCAGTCCAGGGTGTCCCCTGCCTTGTCCCCAGTGATGGACTGGCATCCAGTCCAGGGTGTCCCCTGCCTTGTCCCCAGTGATGGACTGACTTCCAGTTCAGGGTGTCCCCTGCCTTGTCCCCAGTGATGGACTGGCTTCCCGTCCAGGGTGTCCCCTGCCTTGTCCCCAGTGATGGACTGGCATCCCGTCCAGGGTGTCCCCTGCCTTGTCCCC
>JAODKC010000043.1:3337343-3348082 GCA_026777985.1 Mormyrops attenuatus
GCTGGTGGGGTGGAGTGGTGGAGTAGCTGGAAGCGTGGCTGCAGGCTGGGCGGAGTGGTGGAGTAGCTGGAGGCGTGGCAAGGCAGCTGGCGGGGTGGAGTGGAGGAGTAGCTGGAGGCATGGCTAGGCAGCTTGCAGGGCTGAGTGGTGGAGTAACTGGAAGCGTGGCAGCTGGTGGGGCGTAGTGGTGGAGTAGCTGGAGGCATGGCAGCTGGCGGGGCGGAGTGGTGGAGTAGCTGGAGGTGTGGCGAGGTAGCTGGCAGGGCGGAGTGGTGATGTAGCTGGAGGCGTGGAGAGACGGCTGGCAGGGCAGAGTGGTGGAGTAGCTGGAGGCATGGTGGGTGGCGGGGTGGTGGAGTGGTGGAGTAGCTGAAGGCATGGTGGGTGGTGGAGTGGTGGAGTAGCTGGCTGGGTAGCTAGCGGGCCAGCTGGCCTGGTGGGTAGCAGGGCGGCGTGGTGGAGCGGCTGGAGGCGTGGTGTGATGGAGCAGCTGGCGAGGCAGTGTGGAAGGGGGCCTTTGGGGCTTAACAACGGATGGCCGGGCGGCGGTTATTCTGACAATTTCCTGATTACACAGCTTGATGGCCATTTAAGGGCACACTGCAGCCCCCCCCAACCCTAACCCTAACTGTAACCCCCCCACCCAGGCTGGATTTGTGAGCTGCAGCAAAGCCACCTGCAAGAATGAAGGTGGGTTTTGCGCTGCATCAGACAGGGCCTGGCTGCTATGTCACATATGGGTTAAATGCAGAGGACACATTTCATTGTTGTGCCCTGTGTGCTGTGGTGTGTCATCAATGACTGTTAAGCACTTAATCACACCTTAGTACCTACCCATGTGTCAGGAGTCATCCACAGGCTGATTGCGGAGCCGATGCCGGTGTTACTCCACCGTCATCTCTGCTTTCAAAAATGAAGGGCCACAAATTAATTTCACAGATGTCACTGAGAGCTGGGCCCGTTGACAGACGGAAATGCCATTCGACTCGCTGAATAGTGGTCTGTCCAGCTCCTCTGGGCCTGCCCGTATGTGTCTAGCAGAAGGAGAAACCCTCGTAAAAACCATGCACACCGCTATTCAGTAAGGCTTTTGCCGGGTGTTAAGGCTGACAGACTTTTTGACTTTTGACTTGAGGCCGGTTCTGTAAACAGTGTTTTGTTACTTTGAAGCAGTAGAGATAGAATGACTGAATAGGGTGTTGACCACTGCAGAACAAGTACTTGTAAAATCTGCTGTTTTATTTATGCTTAAAGGAGTCCTCATCCCCCATAGCATAGTCTTCAGCTAACCCTTCTTGCTCAGATTTGTTTCAGGTATTTTTTTTTCTTCTTTGCAATTAGTCAGGCACCATATGATAATCATGATCATTAATCGATCTACTCAAACTGCAACCATTTCACACTTGCAAAATATCACAGCCTTAGTGAGCGTGCAATCTGTTGCCTTAAAATTCTCACAAACAAGCAGATTTTGTCTCCTCCATGTACATATTTATAATGCACAACCTCACTGAAACTCCTAGGTAACAGCACTGTATCCATGGCAATACACACTAAAGCAGATTGGATGAGAAGCAAATTCAGGACCAAATACGGAGTTCACTGGGGTATCTTACCTCACGTCACTCAAGCAGGTTTAGTCTGGGTTCACTTGTTACAACCATATACGTTCATGTTTATTTATCAGTGTTTTGGCAACAAATATGGCAACAAATGAGTCTGCACATCCTACTGATCCCTACTTGTGTGCATTCTCCCGTCTTGCAGACGTTAATGATGTTTCAGCCTCCGTTTAATAAAAAACCATGGTGGCTTTTGTCTGCCTTTTTATGGAAGCCGTATGGTGATAATCACAAAATTACTTAAATGTGAATAACTGTCCATTGTTTTTGTCCTGGACAAGTGTGTAAACAATGCTTTGTTTGCATCTGGGAAACAGTAACCAGCATCCAATCTAGACAGTAGCATCCATTGTCAGTGTCTCACTAAAGTGTCTCACCCCTGTTTTAGTCACCTACTTTAGTCTTTCACCTTTCTCTTTATACAGTATATTTCTGTAGTGCATTTTCTGTCACATTGCACCTTATCCAGCTGTCTCATTTTTCTCACTCTTTGTTGCTGGTTGGTTAATGCATTATGTTATGTTCAATTTGTCATTTATTTCACTTTAATGTGACCAATTACCCGATAAATTCCTTGTACTGGGGCTGTATATGGTGAGTAAATTTGATTCTGATTCTGAAGTGACCTCCTTGATTCTGAAGAACACCTCAGCTTGCTGAGCCAGGCAAGGTTATTACAATATCGGGGATTTGTTCTGCCTGTGACGTCTCTCCTGTGTGTCCTGCTCTGAGCAGCAGCATCAGCACCTGCCTGCCGTCAGACTCCAATCTTAAAATTTGACAGCGTAAATTAGGATTATGCCATCTTGTTCATTTGATTTCCTCTGCTGGCCCCTGGAGGATGGACTCCTCCTTTGAGTCTGGTTTCTACCAAGGTTTCTTCCTACTTGGGAGTTTTTTCTTGCCACTGTTGCCTCTGGCTCACTAGGGGCTTTGGGCTGGGATAATGTAAAGCGCTTTGAGACAATGTAATGTTGTGAAAATGCGCTATACAAATGAAATTGAATTGAAATCGATGTGTGACTCTGTGATTCGATAGCACTTTGGGCTGCGTACGGCGACGACCCTGCTGGTGAAACCCTCTCTGTTCTGACCACCTCTCTCCCACTTACACTTCCTCCCTGGCTGCCAAGTCTCGCGGCATAAAAGCATCCGTTTTGCCTTCAGCTTCTCTGGCTTCATCTTCGGGACCGAAGCCTCAGCAACTGTGAATCTGTACATTCTCGAAGCGATCAGCGATGGGGCCGGCCTTGCGGGCACTTTCAGATCTTCATTACCGCTCTGCGAATCTGAGTCAGCATGTCAGACTGAAACAAGGCTGAAATGACCTTGGAAGGTGAAGCCCGGTCAGCTCTGTAGAATAACTGACCGCACGCCGAACACATGACATCTTATGGCCATTTCAGTTCGTTTCAGGTGGAAAGCAGAACACGCTGGAATGGGTCAGCCCTGTAGCTAGAAATATACCCTACTAATACGATTGATACTCGGTTCTGCCTTAAGTGCACAGGGAGTCTCATGTTCCACAGTCATTTTGGCCTGGAAATCTTCGCAAATCTATCAGTCTACATCAGCCAGGAAAACTTAGATGAAAAACGAGGACACACAACAAAGTCTGGGCGATATAGTTTGGAGGGTGAAAAAAAGGTCAGCACCTACCTTCGCTCAGACACGGGTCGGGTAAGACTTGAATAAGAGATTATTGTGTGTTCTATTTTAAATTCCGTCAACAGGAGGGTGAGGATGTGAAGTTTTGGGAGAGTGCTGGAGGGGATCATTGCAAGCACACTGCTTAATTTGACAGCCCATGGGGGTTTAATTCTCAGTGAGTCTGTGTTTCTAAAAACATATATAAAATATAAAAACATATATTTTGAGCATTTTGACAAGAAGGAACGCACACGTTGGTAACTTTGAAAAGCAACAACGACTTAAACTGGCTGGGGGTCTATACAGTGTTACCATTTTTCTGCATCTATAAAGTAACATTGTATAGTTACTTTGTACTTGTATATAAATGACTTAAAATTGGGACAGAATCAAATTAACTTTCAAATATGTCTAATATATGCTACCTATTCCACTACCTGTTTCAGTTTTGCTGAAAAAAGAAAAATAAAAGTATCCAGTTCAATTAAATTTTTACAGGTCAGGTTCGTTAGTGGTACAGAAATCAGTAAGCTACAGAATTCGATTTATTTATGCCGTAATTTCTGTGGATATACAATCAAATTCTTAAGAAAAATAATATGCAGGGTTTATCAAGGTAGAACCAGTCAAAACAAAGCTTAAAAACCAATCAGAGATTAAAAGCCACAAAACTGCAACCGTGTAGAAACGACAAGCCGGATTACACATCCATTTGTCTGCTGCGGGGTCTGTGGAAAGTGGATCAATGCTGCCTTGGTCTGGTCAGCAATGGGATAAGTGAGATATGCTGTGTAGGTAAAACACCACCCCCAGTTCTCCACTGTGTATTACGCTACGGTGCTGTGTAACACATAGGGAAACTGTTGAATTTATGGAACATTCTGCGGCCATTCTGCTGATAGGGTCTTTAGGGATGCACTAAGACAAGACTCCGTGTGCCCCCCCCCAGCCTATCAGGAGGTTATACGGGCTGCCAAATGAAGGGCTGCCAGCATGCAGACGTGCTGTAGTTACCAAGACGGCCATAGAGGGCAGCAGTCAGTGTCTCATATGCATGAGGATGGAAACACATATGTAATTACCCTGTATTTACATATGTAAATACCCTGTAATTACCTCGTAATTACCCAGGTGGCATATTCCTATGTTACTTCATATTGATTTTTTTTTCAGATTGGTGTCCCATCCAGGTTGTTTCGCTGCCTTGTTCTTGAGACCTCCTGGGTGAACCTCCAAGTTCATTGCAACACTATAGTGGATAAGCGGATGCAAGTTGGGTGGTTGGATGGATTGCATGTCTGCATACACATTTTCCGTGCATTCAAATGTTTGAAAAGTAGCTGCTTCTTTAAAGAACATAAGTACAAGTAAAATATTACCTAGATTTGAAGGCCCACATGAGTTCCATTCACTTTTCAAAGTGCTTTTTAATTGAAAATCAAGCTTATCGACATCTCTGGCTCACATTAACTTTTATGTAACTCACTCAGGGACACATGGTGCTGGAGTTTGTTAGTGTTTAATCAATCGCACAGCATCAAATGCACAAATCGTCACCCATGGAGTCCTGGGCTCGGCAGGAAATAGCGATGTGCTGATAGCTATTTGCATTGTTCGCTGTAAGCCTGCCAGCGGTCCGGGTTTCTTGGCTCTGGAGTGTCCTCAGTGGTTGAGCTGCAGCTCTAGGCGGGCTCCAGAGTTGCGAGAGATCTTCCATTCCAGCTCCAGGCTCCCTGCAGGGGTGAGTGAGACTCTCTATTCCAACTTCAAGCTGACTCCAGAGCCAAGAAAGATCTCCTCTTCCAGCTCCAGGCTCCCTGCAGGGGTGAGTGAGACTCTCTATTCCAACTTCAAACTGACTCCAGAGCCAAGAAAGATCTCCTCTTCCAGCTCCAGGCTCCCTGCAGGGGTGAGTGAGACTCTCTATTCCAACTTCAAACTGACTCCAGAGCCAAGAAAGATCTCCTCTTCCAGCTCCAGGTTCCCTGCAGGGGTGAGTGAGACTCTCCATTCCAACTTCAAGCTGACTCCAGAGCCAAGAAAGATCTCCTCTTCCAGCTCCAGGCTCCATGATGATCTCAGACAGTTGCTCCTTTGCAGCCCAAAGCCTACTCCATGGATGAATGAGACTCTCCATTGCGCTACACACTGGCGTCGGAGCTGAGGGAAGGAGACTCTTTATTCCAGCTCCAGGCTCCATGCATCTGTGACCTAGGCTGCCTCAGGCCTTTTGTGCTGTTTTCACAGCATATTGCCCCCTAATGGTTCCACAGAAGGTCCATATTAACCACTATGTGGCCCGACCAGTGGTTTGCCAGTAGAAACGGCACATGCTATTAACGTAAACATTCTTCCATCACTTTACTAAGCACGTTAGCATGAAATGTATGAATGGCACGAGCAGCAGAGCACCATGTGTACTATCTGCTCCACAATAATTTACTGTAATCGTTTGGCAAAGGTAGCATGGAAGCCTAGTCAAATGACATGGCAGGAAGGCAAAGATCATCTCGCAGCAGGTCTTAGATGGAGCCTAGTCAACTTGGAGAAGCTGAAGGATAAGCCGTTTTCATTTGCAGGGTTGTTAAGCTGTCAGACGACGTAGCACTGTAGCAATCAGCTGCGCACATCTCCGCCCCGCCTGGCTTGGATTTCTGTGTTCTAAGAAATTGGAGCTTGTGCTTCATTTCCAATCCCCACGGGATCAGGATAAACACACATCCAATACACAGACACGGAGTAATTTCCACATATTCCCTACCAGTCAGGGCACGATGCAGGCTAGGCACGCTTGCGCCACAGTAGGTATGTGATGCAGACTCCGCCCCTCCCCCCGCACGGAAGCTTTGGCTAGACATGCGTCGTGCAGTGATGCGGGCTGAACAAGAAGCGTCCGTGGAGGAAACACAATGGGGCTGCTGATCTCCCAGTCCCCATTGTTCACCAAAACATGCTCTTAGTGTACTGACAGCCTGGCATTTAACATCCCCCCATCCTGCTGAAATCCAGTCAAGCCATTTTTCAATATAGTGCATTATTAATAGTTAGCTGCCTCTGTTTGCCACCAGGAATCACAAAAAAAGGAAGATAACTCTGTCTGGCAATACGGGAAAACCTGAACATGACTTTTCTCAGGCGCTGGTCTGGAAATAATAGGTGGGAATATCAGTGACAGGCCGGCCTCCTCTTCCTTCACGTTGGCGCTTCAGGGGAACGGTTATAAACACTGGCTGATTATTCACAGAGCAGAGTGGCAGCGGGCCGACTTTCTCTCCCAGTCGGCCTTGGCGCCTTCATCACCGGTCTTTGGGTTTTTATTTGCTTTGCACAAGGGAACCGGCTGCTTCTGCGCTTCTATCTTCTCACGCCTGGCTTTCCTCTCACTGAGTGCCACGTCCATCTCACCTCCTTCCCCTGCTGTCTTTGCACCGGTGTTTGTTTTCATTCATCTTAGCCAATCCATATAGACAGATGCTTGCTGCTTGTGTATTTGAAAACAATTTAATTACTCCAGTTCTATTTAGCTACTTATTTATATAATATAAATATATCATTTAATATATCCATCCATATTCAAAGCAGTCATCCAGTGCAGGATTATGAGGATATTGTATAATTATATATAGTATAATTAAATGTTGTTATGGGTTCTGTTCATAGTCTAGTGCAGTGTTTCCCAACCCGGTCCTCAGGGACCCACAGACGGTCCAAGTTTTTGCTCCCTCCCAGCTCCCTGCCAGACAGGCCACATTTTTGTACTGCGAGCTGGGAGTGGGCAAAAACGTGGACCATCTGTGGGTCCCCAAGGACCAAACTGGAAGACCAACACTGCACCAGACAACACTGTACTATGCTAGGACCAGATTGAGAAACACTGCTCTTGTGCATTCATTTTGATGTAAGCTATTATGCATTGACTTGTTAGTTGCTCTTACCAAACTGTTGTAAATGCATTCCAGAAATCAACCCAAACATATCATTAGCATACATTTCCAGGAAACTGACATAGCCATAATTTATGATTTTGAAAATGTTGGTGATACTGTGTATTGGATGGTGATCACGCTGCAGCACAGGAAGGCACCATCTTCCATTCAGACAGTCGTTCAGAAGACATGCACGTATTCCTTGTGCATTTTCATATGGAAACATGAAATTTCATGTAAAAACATTAAAAAACCTGAAATTCCTTGTTATGGCCATTTGAACGTGGCTCCGCACACCAGGCTTCCGGGGAGATTTTCCGCACGTAGCGGTAATGGCATATGCCGCAATCCAGCATTCCCAGCGGGAAGTGTGACTCACTGTGGTTGAAGGATTCAGCAATTCAGGTTTATTTGTTTTTGGCGCCAGGCGGGTATGCGTTTGTAACGTCAGGTTCAGGCTGGACTTTGATCGGCGAGATAGTGTGAGAGTTCACTGGCATTTAATCGCCGTCTGCTGTGTAATTTTAGGCTCCCTCCTCTGTCACTGTGTGTCCAGCACAGTGATTTTGGGCTGGATGTGGAAATAACCTGGCAGAGTATTAGCAGTCAGACATTTTTATTGTTTTTAAAAAGCTGTTCTGAGTTTAAAATGAAAGCCGTGTGCAGAAAATCCACAGCATCAGTTTAAAAAATGGCACTGTGTTTATTTTCATTTTGCTAGATTATAATATGCAGTTTAGCTACGGTCTGCAAAAAATTTTCCGATGTTGAATCATAGGTGGAATAAGCATGGAGCCCACAGCTGGCTGAAATCTTTGTGGGGGGGGACGGTTATTGTACCCTTGAGTAAGTTGTCTGAGATGCTTACATTAAATGGCACCAGTGAAAATGTATTGACATGTACAGTAGGGGATCCATCCATCTATCCATCCATTTTCTGAAACCGCTTAATCCCAACTGGGGTCGCAGGGGGGACTGGAGCCTATCCTGGGAACAATGGGCGCACACACTCACACAACTGCAGGGCCAGTTTAGACACACCAATCAACCTACAGTAGGGGACAGGGTACCTATTTTCAAGTAATTTTATCAAATAAATTCATATCAGATCCAGCAGAGAATAACAATTATTATTATCTATTACAATTATTATTGATTACAGAATAATAACTCAGCAACATTGGTCACTTACATTGTGGTGTACAGTACACAAAATTTGCGGCTGGGAAGTTGGGTTGTGGGAGTGCAGTCCCCCTTGGTATATTTTGTTGCCGACTTGGGCGGGTCTCCCCCTTGCCGGTAACCGAACGGCCAACGATGAAGTGAAGCATTACCCATTAATCATCTACTGCAATCGACCTGGAAATTGGCTGAGATCAACCGACAGTTTATGCACCCCTGGTATATAAGGTAAAGTGTCAGGGTTTGGGAAGAAAGACTGTCCCTCACAAGATGGAAAAAAACTTCCCATGGGCAGTTCCAGCCTGCATGCAGGGTATATTCCGTCTTGTTTAGTTAAATTGTAAAGTATAACTATGTTTTTCTTTTATATAAGAATCCCATTACATATATAGCACAGTTAGACAGCCTGAGAATGTCTTTCCCCAAAAACCTTATAAGAACTGATCTGTCCTCTAAGTGGCATTACAGCGATCACTCGACCTGAAGAAGCGACAAGTCCCAACTGAAAAAAAACCCCATGAGAGATTCTGGCATTCCTGTGCGTCGGGAGACCGTATCGAGTGACGGCTCGGTTAACAGCATCTTTTTCTCTTCCTTTGTATGATTCATAACTTTGAAGGTGCTGGAATGTAGGGATGGTGGAACGAAATCCTAAACACGTGTTTATCGTTATTGTTCCTGGGAGAGTCTCCAGGCTTCGGGGCTAATAAATCTGTCCTCCCACCAGGAAGGGCTGACATCACTGCCTCACGTGGTTCGGCGCGCTCCACGGAGGACCTGTGGGCACCCCCCACCGCCGGACGGGGAACTCACCGTCACGGATAGCGAGAGCACATTGTGAGTATTATGGTGCACTTCACCGCTTCTTCAGAAATAAAGGAGTACTAACAAAAATCTTGGGGCTGTTTTGGGACCGACCAAAGGAAGATTGAACAACTTCAATGTTATTTCCAGTTTCTGTTTGTGTGTACATACATGTATACACATATATATTTCTTATCATATATAATATACATACCGTGTGGACAGAAGACTGATACCGCTGTTGGACCCCTGAGCAAGGTTCTTAACCCCTGATTGCCAGCTTGCTCTCACCTGTATATGTGTCTGTGTGTCTCACGGGGACCAAGATGTGGTAGGCGAAAAGACAATTTCCCCATGGCGATGAATATTCTATTCTATTCTATTTTGTAATCACAACATATGTTCTCTTCCATTTCTCTATATATCATTTAATGCTGCTGTCTGGTGTATGGAGGAAATATGTAAATACTCTATATGGACAAAAGTATTGGGACACTGGGCCATTGCACCTACATGAACTTTTATGACATCCCATTCTAAATTCACAGGCATCAATATTCAGAGCTATATTAATATTTTTTTACAGGCCATTTCTTATGGACTTTAGAAAAGGCGAAATGCGAAGCCACCTCTGCCCTCATAGGACCCTGTATCATGTTTGCATTATACATAAATTCTAATGCATTTGGACAGGGAACCAAAAAATGTAACAGAAATATGGGTGCAGGGGAAGTACGACTAGAGTTTATAGACATGGGGATGTTTATAGTGTACAGAGTTTATAGACATGGGGATGAACACAATATGGCTAGCTAATGGTAACAAAGGGAATGCTTTTATGCATCATATCCCTGAGACAGATAAAGGACAGGAAAGCACAGGACTTGGGTGGCTGGGTCAAGGCCAAGGGGCACAGACAGCCAATCACGTTTTGAGAAAGCAGGGTCAGACAATCCCTGGAGCGACTATGGGCCCCTTGCTTACTCCATTGACACTGGGATTTTAACTGGCACCCTGCTGATGATATGTGCAGCATCATAACACACTGAGTCTAGATACTTTGCTGTCTTTCTTCTGATCGCCACACCAATAGAACACAACGCTGGCATTTTATGAGTGGGGAACCTGGACCTCCAGGGGGTCCCTGCAAAGAGGACTGCGCAGCAATGCATTCTGGGTAAGGTATCCTTCGTTGAGTATGACCAGCCAGATTATGGATGTGGAATAACAGCTCTGAAAAATCAGATGCTTCATCAAGTGAAGCACGGAGAGCAGAAGTCATGCTTCATTCCCGCAATATTTGTGCATCTCTGGACCTCTGCCTACAGAGAATCTGCACATGCTTGGACTTCTTGCATATTTGCTGCTGCTATGTCCTTTTGCATAAACATGCACATCTGTACTTATTGGATGACATTATTCATTTGTATTTGTTTGGGAAGCCGGTTCTAGGCAGTACTTACCTATTGGGCTTGTACGAGGTGGAGGTGTATGACAAAGACCCAGACCAGGATGATTTCCTGGGGAGGTATTTGTCCCCTGTCTCCCATCTCTC
>JAODKC010000043.1:3351199-3367996 GCA_026777985.1 Mormyrops attenuatus
CCCCCCCCCCCCCCCCCCCCCCCCCCCCCCCCCCCCCCCCCCCCCCCCCCCCCCCCCCCCCCCCCCCCCCATTCAGGCAGGCTTGTACATGCAATTGGACAAAACACGAGATCTTAACAGGGTCCCTAAAGCATAACCGCTATCCAAGATGGAAGCACAGTTACTGCGAATGCACGGCTGCGATAACCTGTGGAACGTCGCAGGAATGAAAATAAACACATGCAAGCATGCGATTGTTTTGTATATTGGCCCGCCCAAAGAGAACTGAAAAGCACAAATGAATGTTTCATGGGAAATTGGGAGCAATGTTAAAGTGCCGTGAGTCCATGTGGTACGTATTTGTGATGTGATGTGTGAGGTGGTTGCAATATTTCTACACCTTTAAACTTCATGAAATGCGATGTGGAAGGCAGTATACACTGTACACATTTGTTGCATGATTCGGTTCTTTAAAGCAGACTGCCTTCTTTCCTGTTTACTGGGATAGCAGACATACAAACAGCACTCAGACCATCTGATGCCGATATATGAGCAGAACCTCTGCGATAACCGTCCATATGTTCAGGATGTCGGAGCTGAGCGTGGGAAGGTCCAGGGGACGGGGAGCTGGCGACAGGCACGAATTGCGGCACTTCCTCAACGCATTTGTTGATAAACATCAGGTTGCTGACTTTCCAATCACACGATTCTTTCCAAAGTGGTAAATTACTCCGGACTAGGGTTTCACTCTCAACACTTGGCAGTTGGCGCGATCGCACGGCAACATGTATGTCACCGCAATGTGATAAGGGCACTGACTGGGAGATTTACCGAACTGCATCATCATCGTGACCGCCATCCCTCTTTAGTAACAGGCTGAACCTGTGAACACGTTGTCTGTTATTTTGAGTTTTCCTTCCAAGTGTGTGAGCTGGGCAGGCCTGATTTTGACTGATCGCACATTTTCCTATTTGTTTTGCCTAGGCAGAGGAAATCACACTCACCAGCCAGTATACATATGTAACTGAAATGCTTCTTAATTTCCTGCAGACTTTTTAAAATCAACATTTATATCTGGCCTGTTGCATTTAGCTGAACTGTAAAGAGTGACACTTTAGCCCAAATCAGGTTTGCATTTTAAAATCTATCTTGCCTTTTGCGCAATTTATACACAAAAGATACATTATGGTGTGCAGCAATGCATGCAGTGTGTACATTTCTATGTTTGAAATAGCAAAGGGTTTGGTTTGATTTGTTATCCTGAATTCCAGAGTGCGGTTCCCAAACATTTGCCACTGCATAAACAATACCTCATACCTAGTGTGCTGAATAACAGCCTAAATTATGGATGGTTGCAGTAGCTGTGGCATGTAACAGAGCAGAATAATAACAGTGCAAACTGTTTACGAGCAAAACAGAAAAATAATGTCCCAAAGTCATGATGCGAGCGGCTCCATAATCACCTTACAGCACGTTTACATTCAGAAGGGGAGAGATCGCTGGAGTGAAACCGCACTCCAGGAATGTGTGTGTTGATCACAGTCTCATGTGTCACATATACATTCTGGGTGAGGAATGTCGGTGGTGTTTTTTTTTTAAATTCCCCACCCCCCCAGCTAAACGGTAACAGCTGCGCCGAGCGATGGACTTGGTGGAGGTCGGGGGCAGTCTGCTTTTATTTGCTTTGGCCACAGCCTTGAGAAGGGAGGGATTCGGAAGGACGCAGTCCCCCCCTCACCAGGAGCGTCCCCCGACTTCCTGCCGCAGAACCTGGCATGCGCCACTCTCCGCTGGCCCATCCTGCGGGGAAGCCCCCCATTTGCAGGCGGCCCGCGCCCGGGATCTGACAGCTCAGCAGTTTCGGCGCCACGGGCACACGTCCGGCTGGGGAGCAGGCTGACCCGGGAACGGCCCACCTCCTCCCATCCTGGCTCCGCTGCTGATTCCCCCCAGGTGACAGCTTGCATGCAGAAAGCATGCGTCCATGTCCAGCAATGACTCGTGCCATACAGCAGCATTACTCTGGGAAGCCTTCATTGCGAGCTTAAAGACTTTAATGGGCCCCAGAGGTACGCTAAGTGATTGTGACTGAATAATATGTCAAAGAAAGAGACACTTCGTTTTTCTTTTGTGCCTTTACACAGGGGAAATTGAATACTCAACAAACAGTTCAGATGTATGATTAGAACATGCTCATGTTTTACGCTGGTCAGTGTAAGGCTTACATTTAGTAATATTTAAATGACTTTTCATTGCCAGAAATCCAAGTGGACAAAAAATTGTTACTCACTGGTTACTCATGAAAATGACATGTGGGTTAGTTAGGCACCTCGTGTTAATAGTTAAGTATTAATCCTCCTTACGTAACCCATTCATAATTAACTAAATAATTAGTATAAATTGGTTTTCTCTGGGCGTTTGCATGCTGGCTTTCTTGTCTTATGATCTTACAGCATATTTTCAGTAAGAGACATCATGATTTTGTGTGTGTATCTGCATGTATCTGCATGTAGTGATTTGACTGCATGTTGGGGTCAGATATTACTCAATGATCAGACTCACTGAGGTCAGCTCATATTAATGAAACGACACACAACTGCTTTTTGTTTTGTTTTTACGTGTCATTTAACAAATTAAAAGACGGCCTCTCCCTTTCTGGCCCTCTGCCAAGGGCCGAGACATTGGGATCACTTTGAAAATGGTTGGTTTTATTGGAGCAAGAAATTAAAACATGCTGCTCAGCATGAGACTTACTGTTAAGTCAAAGTATATAAGCAGAAGGCTGCACAACTTCTGCAGAAGTTTGTATACCTGAATTAAACCATATAATGATGATGAACTCTAAGTTCACCCAGAGGTGACCCTACTGGTGTCCTACTCAAGAATGTAAACAATCTCAACAGTGTTTTATTATCGATAGGTCTAATATTTCACAATGAGGGTCCCCAATACAGCATGTGGATTTATGTATGTAAAATAACTCTTGGTATGTACAAACTCATTCCTCCCACATTAGTGACCATCTGCTTTGCATTTTTTGTGTGTCAGTGGAGCCCGTGGTAGTACAGTATTTATGGTATGTGATCTTTATCTTACTCCAGAAGAGTGGTTTCCTGCCTGGAATTTCTCGTAGTGCTTCTCCATTCTCACTCGGATCTCGTACTTTGGTGTTGCTCCCTAGACCACTCCTGTTTCATCCCTCCACAAAAAATAAAACATCCGGTGTGATTCGTGGAAGAATTTAATCAATGTGTCGCGTACCTCGCGACCTTTCCAGTAAAATGAATCTATCTGGTACATCGATCCATGAGAAAAGGGACCTCTGAAATGGTTTTAGTGTCAGAACGTCTGTCTTACTGCTGAGTCGGGCCCTATAACGTAAGCCCAGGCTGACAAAAGAATATTCTCTCGCTGAATCACCTGGATTCTGGATGCGGTCTAATACTTCAATGTAATTCATACTATATTATGTAGAAATATGGTTGTATGTGTTCATAAATGTTTCAGCAACGTCAAGAAAATTTTGATTTAGTGTTCAGTCGCACTAAAATTTTAATATTATTACTAACAGAAAATGGCACACATCATATGAACAAAATGTCCTATTATAGTATGTATACTAGGATTATCCATTTTATCAGCCACGTCGTTTAGGTTTTACTGTATTAGTCTTATAAATAACTCACATAAACTCTGGTTGTCAAAACCCAGTCCAGATAATATTCATAGTTCTTTCGATATAGTTTTAGATTTTTATTTGCTTTGGGTAAGGGTATCTGTCAGGGCTATGCCTTTATGAAGTGTGGCTTGTCATTTTCCACACTACACATTATCTTGACATACAATCAGTCCTCTCTACATCTCAATGCTGAGTTGAAACAATCAGATTTAATTGGAAGAAAAACAATGGGAACTGAGTGAATTAAATCTGGTACAATGAGATTAATTAAATGCAATTGCTGTATCCATGCAAAAAATAAATATATATTTTTTACTTGTTTAATTCCTAGTTTTGGCACTGTAACCTGTAATTATACTGGTTATGTAATAGCGGGGAGGGAACAGGCTTACAGTCCCGCCCTTTGATCTTAGCCCGAATGATACATTTCATTCTACATTACCCCTTTATATATAGATATACCGCATGCATTTTGAAATTTACTAAAATACAACTTTTTGTTCAATAGCAGAACTGTATTCAAGTATGTATGTATCTCACAAGATCTATTTCAAGCAAAATCTGAATGTGAAAGAACACAAAACATTCTTTCTTTCTAAGCATACAGTATTGGTCAGCTAAGTACTGAATGCACATTCATGATTGCATTTTTGGTGCTAACTCAATTTCCTTAATCTAGTCACATGAAATTCCCACATAGAGCATGTTAATTATTTCATAGTTCTGCTATTTGCAGTTTGTGAGCCTGTAAAGTCATTTTTATGAATCCTCATTTGATTTTGGCAGTGTTAACGCCATGCTCATTATTAAAGGGAGGTAATCATGTTTACTCAGTGGAAGTAGTACAGAACATGTAATCAGGGGGTTTAATTAAAGATTTATACCTGCTGGTACAGAAGCACGCCGCTAGTACTGCCCTGGAATATTAATAAAGCATGTCATGTGATCATGTGTTGAGGCATGATGAAAAGAGCTTATACCCTGGCCACCCACCCACGTAATTTGGGCAACACAGTGCGAGAGATAATCAGCCAAAGGCTGACGTCACACGCGATGCACGTGCTTCCTGCATGAGCCGCACCTCAGCTGGCTTCGCAATTTCAGCCTGTAAAACGCTGCTCAAGACAGTCTTCAGCTTCGGGCATTTGATAACTGTCATGGATATTCTATTGTAGTACTTGATTAATATGTTTTAGGAGCGATTAATTGCAACAACATTCAGATAAATCCAATATTATGCAGTAAATTCAGTACCGATTTAGTGTTATTTGCTGTATCACACCGATATCATTCTCATAGCTTCCGATAGTCCTTGCTAATTTGATTAAAATTGTTCCTTAATCTGCCTCTGCAGCTGGAAATTTAATGGTATGAAATTGACTGGTCAAGGGATCAAGGCCGTCTTGCTTGTCTTATTCTGTGTGATGACTCATTGTTTCGTCAAGACTACAGATGAAGTAACTTATGTTTATGTTTTATGCTTTTAATTTACGAGACGCTTATGTCCAAAGTGCATGTGAGGCAAACGGCACATTACAAAATATACAGCTCTGGAAAAAATTTACAGACCACTCTGTTGTAAACAAATCTGAATTTTTAAATCCAGGTTTAACCCTGGTTCTGCTGGCAGAAAGCTACACAGCAGGTTGCTTCCAGGTTCAAAGTTTCTAAGACAGCAGTACACAAGAACAAGGAGAAGCAGGAGATACTGGGAACGACCAAAAACCAGCCAAGTAGAGGACAGAAGCAACTTCCTAATGCCAGAGATGACTGTTAACTTATATGACAATTTCTCATGAATTGGAAGATGACATCAAGTGAAGTGCACGGCAGGGAGAGTTCATATCAGGTTCCTAGAAGCAGAACGGAAGTCCCATAAAGCAAGGAAGAAGCCCTTCATTAAGAGAAACAGAGAAGAACCAGTCTGCAGTTTGCATAAAAATATATATTATTCACAGACACACACCCATAAATTGAGAAAAGAATGAAACGAAAAATTGTGCTGTGGAGCTGTATATGCTGCCGAAGGGTTGACTCACCTAGTGTGGCTAAGCTGAGCTTCCAGTGAACGACCAGGTACGAGTGTAAGCAGGACTGGAGCAGGAGCTACACAACATCTACCAGCAAAGCAAGAACATCATTATACTATTAGTCAATGAAAATAAAGTGCAACATTAAGAATACAGAGCAGTATCATAAACCCAAGCTTCTTCGGCCCAGCATTGAACCAGCAACGTAAGGATGTCTGTCTTTAAGCTTTGACAATCCTCCACTCAACCAACTGAGCTAAGAAGTGGGGCAGAAATATAGCCAAAGTTACCAGGATGCAAGGTGCAGGGGATGAACATTTTCTAATAAAACGAAGGTAGGAAATCTTCTAAGAGGAGGAAAAAAATGCAATCATATCTGGTGGACTGTCTGCTGAGCAGTGGCCTAGGGTGACACGGAGCGTGAAACGTGAGCGTGAACTCGGGGCGAGATTGTAATTTCCACATAGGCTCGTAACCGGATATCAGTAAGACGTGTGCTGAAATGAGGATGTCGGATGGACACCATTCCGTTAAGAGGTGACAGTGTGTTATCTGGGCCCTCGGCCTTGATCTGCTCAGTCGCTGGAAATTTCCAGAACTGGGTCCCCATAGATCAAAAACCAAACTGGCAAGAGCAGAAGAGCTGCCTTAAAACATTGCATGTCAAGAAAGTAAGATAGTGCCCACAATGCCAGGAATGTTGGGTCTGCTGTTTATTTACATTTCTTCATGTCTGTCTGTGTGATTTCAGCTCTGGACATAATAAGCCATGTGTCTGGAATTTGTGATGAGAGCAGGCCACTGCTGAGCGGTTCACCTCACTGTGGAGACTCATAAAATTCTTAGCTTTGTTGTTTGGGCCGGAGGCGTAGTCTTCGCACAGCGGAGTGGCGTTTGTGTCGAGGGGCCCAATCCTGTGGCATTTCTAAGTTTGTCTAGTCCTGATTTCCCAGAAGTCTTTGGGGCTGCAATTCATGACACCAGCCCCACATATCTTATCCTGGGAAATATTTTGCTGCTTTATATTGCTAGAAGATTCTGATTGAAGTTTATTAATAAATAAAATAAAAGGAAAGTCTGAGGTGGGTTTTTTTTGCCGTTAAGAATGAAGTTTCAAAAAGTGTGAGGATCATTTCTCACACCTGCTTCTTTCTATATGAAGCACTGGGAGATGTGGCTCCTTCAGAAGAGTGAGGTTAGGGGTGTAGCTCACTGAATAGTGTATTTCTGTCTTAATTGTTTAGTACACCGACCCAGGTATACCACAAGTATGCCCAATAAAGACTCGACGTCGTCACGTTCTGTAACTGCAAACAGCTCTAAGTGAGCTGTCACACACCTACGTACAGTTACGCGTACAGAAAACTGTGTAAACATCCATCTGTACACAGCTTGTGAAAATAAGAAAGACATCAAAAGCAAATATACTTGATGGTGATGAGGCTGGTAGCCTCACTGCTGTTTCATCAGAGGCAAATTTGACTTAGTTTTCATGTTTCATTTCATTAACAACAAATGATGTTGTTTTTCCTTTCAGAGTAATATCAGCTGTGAAATCCTTAATTCACCTGTTCACGGTGCTATAAAAGCATAATAAATATGAAAAGTACTGCCTAGTACCAGGCAAGGTCACAGAGGTAAATATTTTTGGGAACACGGTTTTCACTTTTATGTTTCATCTTGTAGCTAATACAATGTATTAATAAACTAGATTTGTATGAAGACTGGGTTTATTCCAGATGTATCAAAAGTTTTTTGTGTTATTCTTTTTAGGATTTTTTTGTATCATAGCCTAAGACATTTTCTTACCCGATTTCCAAGAGGCTGTCAAGAAACATGTTTTGTTTTTCTCATCAAGTTGCTTATTCATATCCACCATGACAGCGATTTCAAGTGCTGGCCAATTTCATCTGATTGTTGTTTTCAGCTACTTCTGATCCAAACAGCTAGGCTGAAAAAAACTATTCCAGTGTACATTTCTGAGGTGCTTGGTTGAAGAGTGCAATGTGACTTGGCATTGCCAGTCAATGTGTTGTTAAAGCTCGAGTGGAGATGCCAGTTTGGACCTGAACATGCTGCCTCAGTTGAAGTGAATGAACACTGGTATGAATATATGTGGTGGTGGGTACTGCTGTGGAAACCGGGGTGCCTACACAAGATGGTTCATCAAGCACTTTGGGCCCTATTTTAACGGTCTGAAGCACACAATCTGAACCACACACCGCAAGCTCTTTTAAGGCATGGCTTACCCACTCATGGGTCATGATTTAGTCATGGGTTTGTTTTGGGTGTAACATGTCACATGCTACCCAGAGTGTCATCTTCCATTCACTTTGAGAGTCAGGTGTATGTACACCTTGGCGGATTGCTATTATAACGGCGGATTTGCCAGGTAGTACAAAAGAACTTTTCTCTGCAGAGGAAGCGGATCTGCTAGTGCTCAACGTGAAAGTGCACGAACAGGCTATCTATGGCAACAACAGGCTTCTATCAAAGCTCCCTGAGCTTAATAATAATAATAATAATAATAATTACAACATCCCCCCCCAATACATTCCAAGACCTACCACGCAAAGCCAAAACCACAGATAATTGCGAACCATCCGCAGACCCCATATATAGCATAATTTTTGTGCACCTTACGTAGTGTACATATCGTAATGTTTAGACTAATTGATAAATTATGCACAGAAATGTGCAAGAAATTATGCAAGAAATTAACACCATTAAATACAGTAATAATGAAGTGCATTGTACATCATTATGCAGTACTGTACTCTCTCAAATGAAAGGGATTCTTACGTTTTAGCCTAATTATCAAGAGATAATTAAAAATATTGTGTATCAGGGGATGACAGGGCAATGAAAATCACGTTTTTTTAACCCCACCAAAGGACGAAGAAACAATGTATAAGCACAGGCTACTGTTACACGTTTTATAACGAAAAATATTGTAATGTACCTCTATGTAATCTGTAATGAGAAAAATTAATTTGTTTAAAAATGATCTTTGCCCTGTGTAGGTACTCACCAGCTTACAGCCTGTACTTGCTCAGCAACTTACAAACCGTTTCTGGAATTCTTAAACTTTTTTTGGGACTGTGGTAAACAGTGGATACTGGGGTCTCAGTGTAATAATCAGCCAGTTTCATTCGTCGTTACTGTGATTAGCTAATTCTGGTGAATATTGTGACTAACCATTATGACATATATTTCTAGCAAAACCACTTGCATCTCGTTTGGCGCCGCTTTGTGCCAGATACAAAATAGGGCCCTTTGTCCTCCCCAAAATCTTGCAAAATTCCCACCCCTGCTATCAGGAAAATGGAACATATTACTCCCGTCGTCTGGCAGTTAGATAGAGAGTCGAAATTAAAGTCTCATTAATTGTGTTTAAGGCATTGCACATTCAGGCCCCTTCTTATATTGTTGATATGCTCCACATCAATCCCACTGCCCGACTTCAAGGTCAAGGAACCAGCTTAATTTGCTGGTTCCTCATTTGGCGTTAAAGATGAAAGAAGAGAAGGCTTTTGCTGTCGCTACTCCTAGACTGTGGAACATCCTGCCTGCCCGTGTTAGGCTGGCCCCCTCCTCTGAGAGTTTTAAGTCTCGTTTAAAAATGTATTTTTATTCTTTGGATTTTAATGGCTCTGCTTAATTTGTATTTACTGTCAACTTTCAGTTGATTATTTGGTTGATTTTAAACAGGTCGGCCCCCAGCTGATTCACCACCCCTGCGATCTCAGCGAGATTGGGTGGTTCACAGCTGATCGGAGGATCAGCTTCGAGAACCGTGGACCCAGAGACGTCCAACATCCTAGCTGGAGGGTCAGCTTTAAACAGCTGCCTAAAGTAGCCGGCCCAGCAGGTCACAACTGCAGTGTCATCCGTAAGGACCGTCCCATCACCGTCATCGCCCTGACTGCAAGTCTCCGAGGAACAGATTCAGATGTGCATAATGCTTCGATTCCTCTGTAAGCAGGATGTGGGTCACTAGACCACAGATGGTTCAAAAAATTTGTCCAACAAATGCCTCCTTATCTGCCCTCAGAGCCCTCACAGCCATCCTTCTTAGTTTCCAGTACAGACTGGAGTTGCCACGTAGTTGTGCGCTACAACTCCTCTCAATAATATCCAGGGTGCCCTGCGAGATGAAACACCTCCTTCTGGGAACACTGGCAACACCAACACAACCCTCGGCAACCTTCAGGGTCTTATCAAGGTCTCCCACATCACATTAGAGTCAGCAGTCGCACCTGAGTTCCTCACACAAACTGCGTGCAAACTCATCAGAAACAGCTTGATCTTGGTCTGGCTAAGTCCAGCCTCATTCTCCTAGTAGGTGGTAGCCTACTGGACCTAAGCTGAATCTTCAGAGTAGCATCAGCAAGTCTGTGGTCAGAATTCACAAACTGGGAACTTCTGTAGACCCTGCAGTTCTGCAGGAGTCTCCAGCTTCTGCCCACGAGGATGTGATCGACCACCACCAGTATTGGAGTACCAACTCAGGGCGTTGGAACCAGGATCCAGTAACCCGCTACCCCTGACCTTTCGCAAGGTCAAGGAACATGGAGCCACTTTCAGCCCGGTCTCCAGACCCATGGAGACCCACACAATCCTCACAGCCAGCGCTGTCAGTACCAGCGGTCACATTGAAGTCACCCGTGACCAGAGCAGGGTCACCTCATGGGGGCCCTTCAACCAACGAGCAAAGCTGCGAGTAAAATGTGTCCCTCAATGAGATATCACTCACCGCGGTCGGAACATACACTGAGACAAGAGACAAGACACCCAAGGAGTGCCTTAGCCTGAGTCTCATAATACACTCGTTGAAAGGAGTGACATCAGACACTACATCCGCTACAGCAACAGCTACTCCCTGAGTATGGCAGCTATCAGAGGGACAGACCAAAAGTAGGTGTACCCACCGATAGAGATCTAGCCACTGCCCGGTCTGCGTACCTCAGAGAGTTCCACCACCGAAATGCGGAGTTTACGAAACTCCCTTGACAGTAGAGGAAGATGGTCATCTTGCCGGAGAGACAAGACATTCCATGTGCCTATCCGGATGGGTCGCCTCAACCTGGGACCCAAGTGCCGACATGCAGCAGGCGACACCTCAGCACCAAACCAGCCCCGATCCCGAACAGGCCTGACCTTATTAGCTCTCCGATGGTTTAGACCTGTCCAGGGATGGGGCTCCCGAAGGCTTTCCCCCACCCCCTTCATGGTGCATGCTGCCTTCCTGCGGGCGGCTGCAGCAGACCTACTCCCACGGAGAGCAGTAGAGTATATAGCTTGTTTAAATCAAGCAGTTGTGAGTTGTTTTACGGTGGCTGGAGTGCCAATCCCACCACCAATCCCCAAAAATTGTTTCCCTGCAAGTTGGAGGACCGCATGCAGGGCCAAATGCAGGGCCAAATGCAGGGCCAAATGCATACAAATCTAATTTACAGAGGTGGAAACAATTCATGGATGAACTCAGTGCTGTATATTTTTAATGAACAAGTCTAATGCAATGTTTTGTCTCATGGAGAGGTGGAGATTTGGCTGTTACATCATTAATAACATTTTATGTTTGAAAATATTCTTTCAGAAGCAATGGATTGTTATTTGAGAAATAACTACAGGAAAAGGTTGTCAAAAATAAACAAATTTGGTAATTTGGCGACGGAGTATGTGAAAACTTACATGCTATTTAGCTAATTAATGCTATTTAGCCAATTAATGATGCATAGTGATTTGTAGATGTTTTTGTCTCTCGAGTCACTGCTTGGTCAGAAGTGGCTGAAAAAGCCGGCACACCGAGAAAACACGATGGGCTGTAAAATTTGCGCAGAATAAATACCATTAGCTTCATCACTCAGCAGTGCCCATGTGCGCCTAATTCTAAAAGCTCATAGTCACAGAGTAGGCCTTTCTGACATCTGCTAATGTGTGAAAGGCTCTCTGACCGCTTCCTCTGCCAGATTTAAGTAGCCTGCTTCCAAAGCATGATTCACGATGGTGCATAATGGACAGTTCGAAGTGGTCAGCTTAATTTGCATACTGTCAGATGGAAGACATTGGTTAAGGATCTGTGAAATTAATTAGCCCGAAAAGAGTGGATTAAGTGCCAAAGTCTCGATGTATGAACTACTTGGATAGAACAATCTATCCCAAAAACTAAAGTGATAATTTTATATTAGTGTACGATTAAAATTATTCCTTTTCAATATACTTAGTATGTAGCCACTTAATCATTTACATAAGAATGCATCTATAAGTATAAGGTCAGCTTAAAGTTTCTCTTGGCCTCTATACCACAATACTCCTTCCCTTTACATATTTTGTTCTGTTTTTATCTCAAAAAAACAGTTGAAACAATTTTTGTTGGGACAAAAATCCAATATTTCCCCTTTCCTCCATTCAGTCAATGCATTGACAAAGCCAAACTCCAAGCAATGATGTGTATGATCAGTAAAATAAAAAATAAGTATGCATCGTTAGCTGTGATAAAACTGCGAACACAAAAATGCAAGGTGCCATTTTCATACCTTGAATATGCTTGCAACACAACGATGATCTCATTGGCCGTGACCAACTTTAACATTCAAATGTTGTGGCAGCTGGTGAAATGTATGAAAATGGTACATCATTCCTCAATAAATAAATAAATATGCAATAAATATGCTATTAATATGCAATACTTGCCATAAAAGTGATGATGTAGACAGTACTGTTGAAGTGAGGAAATGGTATATTGACAGTAGTGGAATATTGACAATAGTGCGAAATATAATGTAATGCAATAAAGTTGGGAGAGATGCAGGTCACTGGTTACCCGGAGGCCTGGGGAATGAAGCTGCACCTGAGGCCTGGGTGGCTGCTGCCCTGATGATGGACTCACTGCCAAGGACCTTCTGGGTAGCAGTTTGAGGTCTGGCCAGCTATGTTACCCATCCACACTGTGATGCATCCAGTGAAACTTACTACTGATACTTATTGCCTTGAGATACTATTGTATTGAATACACAAGCAATTTTCTTAACACACAGATTATGCTTTAGGGCCAGCTATTGTATTGGATACACAAGTAAGTTTCTGGTCACATTTTTATTATAGATTATGTTATAGGGCCTTGTGCCCGTAGCCTCCAGGATAGACTCCAGACCCCCCGCGACCCTTAATAGGACCAGAGGTTACAGAAAATGGATGGATGCATAGTTACAGAAAATGGATGGATGGATGGATGGATGGGTGGATAATTACAGAAAATGTATGGATGGATGGTCAAAGAAAATCGATGGAGGGATAGTTGGATGTTACAGAAAATGGATGGATGGATGAATCGATGGATGGATGTTATAGGTCTAAGCATAGCACATGAAGGTGGAAAATACTATTTTAATTATTGAAAAATATGTATATAGTACATAGACATAAAAAATGGGGTAAGATATAATTATTCTTCTGAAAAATAACTGTAGTTTGCACAATATGGAGAGGGGAGTGGACCCTAAGTACATAAACTGAGCTTAGACCTGTTTGGCAGAATTTTTAATTTTTTAATCAGAGCAAATCTTCTTGGAGAAGCTGTGCAAGTATTGTTCATATTTACAGGGTAGCAAATGTGTTAAAGTTAGAACAAACAAACTGGAAATGTGCTTCTCGTTTTCCACACCATACGTTTTCCTGCTAGCCTACAGGGCCAAATACAGTCCTATACAGTACATATGTGGAGTTTCATTTGGTTTTGGTTAAGTTTTATTTTCGATACCCCTACCACAGGGCAAAAATTTTGAAAAAAAGAGCTGGAACTTCAAAGGATTACAGACCCACCCTGTGCCCACTTTCATGCTTAGGTTTTGTAGTGAGAGATTTCCCGTCCCCCCACCCCCTTTGCCTGCAGATGAGTCTAGGCCAGGGGTGGGCAATCTTATCCACAAAGGGCCAGTGTGTTTGCAGGTTTTTGGGGTAACCTTTAGGTCAGCTGTTCAAACCCAGGTGTGAGGACTCTTCAGCCAATCAGTCCTCTAATTAGTAATCTAATTAGGGAGTTACAGTGAAAACCCGCACAGACAGCGGACCTTTCTGGGTAAAATTGCCCACCCTTGGTCTGGGGCATCTGTGGGGTCTCCATAGCTGCTGCCCAAGCGGCCGTGTTTTCCTCTCTACATCCTGCCTCGCAGACTCACAATCTACACATCCAGTAAATAATGGTCCTAACCTTTGTTGATACTGTTTATTTTAGTTCTGCTTATAATTTCACGGTTAATACACCAAAATATTATACACAAAGCAGGAAATAGTCTTGCTTGGAAAATGTATCATACCCTGGGATCATTTTTAAAATTCCACGTATGCCACACAAGGCCTGATTTTCCAATTAGCAAACTGGAATAACCTTTTTTTTGTTCTCAGCAGCCATAACCAATGAGCTGTTTATTCCTAATTAGAATATTCTGTATTTGTGCCCCCAGATGCAGGACCTCATTTACAGCTGACAAAAGGCTGATTAATGTCATTGTCGCTCTAAGATGAAATGAGACATTCGTTATCGCGTCTGTGAAAGGACATGAGTCACTTAAAAACATACTATGTAATGAATAGCGCTGGAGGGCAAGCCAGATAAAGAGCCCTTTTCAGTCTGATGTGAGGAGGCAATGACTCATTCAGTCAGAGATCAGGGCGCTTCCTGGAACCACTGATGCTGGTGCAGAAGAGAACTGGCCAGCATGGCATTACGCCAGAGGCAACAGCCAATGGCAGACCGGTGCGACCTGTTCCGCGCATGTCAGGGTCTCTGCGTGGCAGAGGGAAGCGGAAAATGGAAAATAAGTGACCCGCTCAGGGATTTAAGAATGGCACATGCCAAAATAACATCTTTTAAAACACCCCCTTGTAACCTGGGTGCGAGCCATTTTAGTACAGTAGCCCTCCAAAACCAGGACCTTGTCAGTAGGCGTGGATCGCCACATTTATTTGGAGCGGGTGAATGTGGCACAGAATGTGGGTAAGCTTGAACGCGGGCCTCCTCACACCTTCACCAGCTCATCTGCACAGACCCCAAGCTGTTTGTACCCCAGTAACTGGTTGTCCCACTTTATTTATGTCTACATGTTTATTTATTATTCGCGCATCTTTATTTCAATTTTACTACTTTTGTTTTACTTTTGTTTTATTTGTTTCTGACACCTTTGCTTGATTTTATTTATATCATTCTGTTACTATACCCTAGTCCTGCTAAGCGTCAGTACTGCTGCCAATTGTATTTATTTATTTTTTTGTCTGTTTACGTTGTATTTATTTACATCTCCGTTGCTGCTAAATCTTGTATACTTGTATTTATTACAAGTGATGCTGCAAGGAGACACACAAGTAATAATTTCGTTTTATTTTGTACTTAATATACATGACAATGAAAATCTTGAAACCTTGAAATTTGTTTAATTGTATATTTAATTGTATGTTTAATTGTCAAGCCACCACCTGCGCCGAAAGAAATTGCTTGTGTTTTTTGTCCCTGGTGAATAAAGCTTCTGACTCCGGTTCCAAAATGGGTGAATCACTGAAAGGAGTCTAAGCTCTTTTATCATAACAGGGCCAAAAAGGTTCTGGAATTATAACCAGAGGAAATTACTTTAAGACACTAGGTGTGTGACAGTTTCATTGTCATCTGCTTGGTATTCTAACCAAACAATACAAATCATTTTGTCCTGCCAGGAATTTCTTCAGTGTGTCACCATCCATTCACTCTAAGTTATTACTAAGTTATATTTCTACATAATACATAACCCCACAATAACCATTTTGTAATGACATGCCATATTTTTAGCTGCATATAGACCACATGGCATGCTATTAAACTCTTAGTTATTACTCCATGGTGCCAGAACAATGTTTATATTTATTTAAGCTAATTGTACACTCATTCCTGTTGCATAAGACTCTAAAAAGGACGCCATGACGCAACATTTTAGAGCACAAAATTAAATCGACACCCAGAAAAAAGCTCGTGTAATTTGCCAAACAGAGTATGTGTTCTTCCCCGTTAAGGTGTAACTTAGGCTTTTGTTCTGTGCTGGAATGAGCTTCAGGCCTATTCCCGAAGATGGATGGAATTATGTGCCAAGCTATCTGCCCTGTGACTCTTCCCACACGTCATGCTTGGGAAAGCTAAACTATTTGCTTATTTCAACCATTAACAATAAAATTTATTAGTCACTGCATTTAATGTGAATCTTCTCAGAGTTTTCATCACATGAACATTTTCACAACTGATCATTTGAAAACAACTCTGCAATATACTCACCCTTATTATAGTTTGTTTCTCTAATTTTGAATACCAATTCTGCAGCTTAATGGTGTTTGGATATTTTCTTGAAAGGTCCGCGATACCTTCAGGCATAAAAATGAAGCCAAACAAAGGGGATATTTTTGATAAGGAGCGGAATGGTCACATATTGCACTGTAATGTTGTCCTTGTGGTTGCATTCCATAGTTCTTTTTGAAACCCTGCTACCTACGACTAAATCTGAGTGGACAGCCTGAAGGGTGGATGGTTTCAAATGGTAGTAAATTAATCTAGCAGGTCTGTGTTGAGTCTGAAACGTTAGATTTTGCTAATTTTTCATTCTCTCCAAAGGTTTTCTCCTGTAAGCTGGACATTTTGACTGGAAGTGTACTGTGTGTTTATTTGGAAGTGTTTTGTGTCTTTTAATGAGTTATTAAACAACTGTATTTTTGTTGCGTATAAACATCACCCCTAGTATGCAGTTCATCTGCGCAGTGGTTTCAGCAGTGCCCGCTGTCCCCATTCAGCTTTCCGTGAATATCAGCCACATTAAGAGCGTTAAACAGCTCCCGGTAAAGCTCAAGTGTGGTAAATTGACCTTTCCTTCTTCTCATAATGGAGTCTCGGGGTTAGTGAAGGGCAGCGTGTAGCCTGAAATGTCAGCCCCTGCAGAGGGAAATCATTGTGAAATTCTGTGGGTGGGGGGGGGGGGTGTTTAAAAGATAATCACACCATTGTACCCATTTCCGGTGATGGCAGTGATATTTACAGGAGGGGGACGGAACAAAGCAGGAACGCAGTACCAAGAATGTAGCTGTAAGAAGGAAATC
>JAODKC010000043.1:3368096-3381001 GCA_026777985.1 Mormyrops attenuatus
CGCGGCCCCCGCCCCGCCCCCCGCCCCCCCCGCGCGCCCGCCCCCCCCCCCCCCCCCCCCCCCCCCCCCCCCCCCCCCGCTTATCACATAATCACACCTTTCTTCCCATTTCCGGTGATGTCAGTGATATTGACATGAGGGTGACGGAACAAAGCAGTAACTCAGTAACAACTATGTATATGTAAGAAGGAACTCAATCTGCATTCTGATTGTTCGCTAGATGGCCGTTAATTGTCACTGCCAATTTTACACGGCTCCTGCCTCTGAAAGTTTCGCATGTCATCATGCCAAATCCTCACTTACAAATTTGCCGTTTGCCATAATTATCAATTGTTTGTTTGTTCATGATGGAGTAGTGCAGTTGTAACCGTAATCTAAGGATGTGCAAATCTCATTAGAAAGACAAGAGAGAGTGATCATGATGAAAGCGAGTGAAGGAAGAGAAAGTTGTTCTGCATCCCGCTCGTTACGGGTGTCCCGCTTGTTATGGGTGTGGTGTATCCATACATACATACATGTGACCATACGTACAGCGACGTTACGGGTGTGGTGTATCCATACATACATACATGTGACCATACGTACAGCGACATTACGGGTGTGGTGTATCCATACATACATACATGTGACCATACGTACAGCGACGTTACGGGTGTGGTGTATCCATACATACATACATGTGACCATACGTACAGCGACATTACGGGTGTGGTGTATCCATACATACATACATGTGACCATACATACACCGACGGGCGGTTTGCAAAAAAGATGTGATTCCTGCTCTCTGAAGGTAGATTATTAAAAGAAATGGAAAACTGCAGGACTCTAAAAATAAATCTTAATTCTCAGCAGCACGTTAAAATTACATTTCTGTGCCTTATATCATGAATATTTAATTGGCCCAGGCTCACTCACTGTCCATTTCCTTGTCCCCCTCTCCTTCCCGTTAATCAACTGGATTAGACTACATTAATTAGACAGCATCAATGACTCCTAACAAACCAAACAAAGGAAAAAAATTTCTGACCACCTTGGCTCCTGGACTGCACGGTTCTAAGCTGCAACAGAGGTTATAAACAAATAGGGTGGAAATAATCTGTAGTTGAGCCTGACCGTCTGTCCGGGCACAAGCTGACTGTGGCAAACAGCCCACAGAATTTCAGGTCACATTCATAACAGTGGAATACACTTAGTCTGCGGTTTCAGTTTATGTATTATTCAGGTTGAAAAACCGGGCCCTTCTGGTTGCTGGAGTGGATTATGAGTATTATCCTGGGAATGTCTCTCACTGGCCTCCTTTGCGAGACGGCCCTGTGGGGACAGATTTTTTTTGTTTGCGTGGGAGACCCCGGCACGACTGGCAGTACTTGGCCCGGTCTGCTCTGTTTACACGATGCTAGTGCGCGCTGTTGTGCTCCCAGCGGAGACACACACAGCCACTTCATCCTCATGCGAGATTATTGACGCTATCGGGAATTTAGCCAATCGGAATGCTTCTGTAGGCATGTACTAAAAAGTATATGTATGCGATTTTAAAAAGTCAAACGTGGCACTCATTTTTTTATAAATAAAGCTAATAGCATAACCAGTACTGTGCACTGGTTTGTGGTGGTGAACCATTTGATACAGCAGTAAGAATCTGGGGAGCATGGGAACTTTTTAATTTAAAAATTTAAAAAATGTGTTTTCGGCCAGTTTATCAGACTTCTTTGTTTCTTCCTGTCGGTAATTTCGCATCAGCCTTATCTCCAGTGACTAAGTCAATGCCAGCCACATAGCAATCACTTGACAGGTATTCCCACAGGTAGCTAATTTGTAATTAGTGGCTGTGTTAGCCTTGAATTTCTTCTGGAGCAATCGGTTCCGTAAACAAGCAGCTTTTTGTGTCCTATCATCGAGTCCTTGGGCCTAACCCTGAACAGGCTCCCTGCTTTTCATCAGGAATAAAAAACATTAGAAACTCCAAATCTGGAGATACACAGTACAACCAAGGTGGAAATCTCGGTTTGATGCCCATCGTGCCAAATTAGCTGGTTGTGGTGAGGAGACTCAGAGACTCTTTGCCTCATCGATTGCCTCAAGTTGCACAGTGGCTGTGGAGAAGCAACATTTCATGGTAGCCATTTGGGGCCTGTTGCACAAATCTTAGCGCTCATGTATCCTTACATGGTGAGACGACAATAAAGCATCATGAATCTCGAGTGTGGCGACTGGCCGTGTTGATTGGATTTACTGCTGTACAGATTTGTCCACCAGGCATGGAAGGGAGTGATTAGTGTTACCGGCCAAGCCCGTCACGACACTCGACGAGACGCGTAGCCTGAAGCGTGACAGGAAGCAGGTGGTCGGCAGCAGACACACTAGAGGGCATGGAACCATGTGCTCCTGTGTGTTAATGTTCCTTTGAGTTTATCATTATGCAGTGGGGGGGGAGGCATGTTGGGATTAACCAGCTATTCCTACTTTGGAGAAAAAAACAAACTAAACCTTTACCCAACTTTCACCACCACAGAATTTTCAGCCAGCAGAATGTTACGCACTGGTGAGATTCTCTCTGAAACCATGCCCGGAGTGTGTGTGCTGTTGGTCCTTGACCACTCCAACTACATCTTTTAACTCTTGCCCACTAACATTTTCTATCCCAGACAATGGCCGTTCTTGGTGGTGACAGGGTTCAGGAGTCTTTTTGTCATAATATGGTAACTCCGTATAGTTTGTGTACCTGGCGCCAGGACGGTCTTGCCTGAGAGCACTTTACTTTGGCCAGATGCACTCAAACATCACTCACAAACACAAGGCACTAAAAAGGGAATGTTTGCCAATGCATTGCCCGGAAAAGAACAAGAAACCCAACTAAAACAAGCAGCGAAAGACAATTCCACATTGTGCAAAACTTCCCTGTTGACTCTATTGTTTCTGCAGAAGCTAATTAAGATATCCATGTAGCAAGACTGGGGTAACAAAGGGCCCAGAGTCAGCGTTCAATGAAAAGAAAAGGCCATTTAATGGGGGAGACTGGGGGAAGGTTCAAGGGGTTTGAACGACCAATGAGGTTGACAGGGAAGGCTGGGACAGCTCAGAGGAGCATTGTTAGCCCCGGCATGGATCACGGCTAAAGATATCAAAAGCATATTAAACCAACGGGCATAATTGTAAGATTTATTTTATTAGAGTGCTATACCCATTGTATTAGTTGATTTTGATACTAGGCAGAGTTCTGATCCTTTATTAATGCATTTTTTGTGCATATTGTTGTGTGTTTTGTGTATGACACTTTTTATTTTATATCTTTATAATCTAGTAATCTATAATTTGTAATCTAGCCATAGCTGTTTACGATCAGACCTTTTTGGTACCCGATATTCATATTTTTTACAGAGTTTTCAATGTTATGCCAGGGTACTAAGACTCCAGAATAAACTTTATGCAGATTTCAATGTGTCATGATTCAATTCGCACTGTAATAAAGCGCGAGATGACAGAATCTGTAAAAGCTATGCGTTTCACGTGCATTTGATATCCTCAGATCCTGAAAAACAGAGAAAAGTGCAGATTTTCCTCTGGTCATGTGACACATGGTATAGGTAGGACACAGGTTATCAAATTTATATTTTTAACTAATATAATACCACAGGCCTGGTGACCACAGGAATATGAGGGGTGCCACCCACTTTTAGAGCTTGGTGTTACTTTAGTTATGTAGGTGATTAATGTGGTAACATATCGTCAAGTCACTCCGACCACAAGTGCCGTGAAACCAATAGTCTGCAAGCGGCGACCTTCTGACGGTGACAGAGACTTAACTGATGCTCTGGGAAACTCAGGCATTAAACATGTGGCACTTGGGCTGCCTTACTCTCTGAGGGCCGCTCTCCGCACCTTCCAGTGTCTTGGCTAGAGTACAGACAGCTTAGTTCTCCTCAATCCCTTCCAGTCAATAGGAAACGTTACTTGGCTTATTTTAAAAGGGCAATTAAAATGGATGAGGCTGACTTCAATGCCAGATAACTTTGTTTTATACACTTCTTGGTGTGAGCAGGGTTTCTTGGCTGGGCTGTTAAGATAACTGACTGCTCCACTGTTACCAACTTACAAAAATACAGACCACTGTCTGTCTTTGTCAGTTACTGAAAAGCTGGAAATGTTGGTATCAACTGCTAAGAAATGGATGCTATCCACTTGCCATGGACACTGTCCAAAACTGTGTCACTTACTACAGAATGGGCACTGTGTACAGCTGTGTGCGATATAACAGTTCTATCACTCTACCTGTCAGGGCTGAGGCGGTGCCAGGGCAAGTTCCGCAGCCAATCGCATACTTGGCCGGTCATGTTCTCGGCCAATCATGTTCTCGACCAAGCATGTTCTCATCCAATCCAGTACGAATAGCGACACTACACCATTAGTTTTAGCTCATCTGCCTGTTTCTTTTAAAGGGGCGGATCCATCGACCACAGCTTTGGTCCCCCAGCTACAGCATTTGTCTTGCAGCGGCAGCGGTGGTCACGTGTGCCGGTGTCACAGGCTTCCTGGCAAGCAGGCTTTGGCCGCAGTATTAAACGAAGCGCTCCAGCTGCTCCTGTGGATCACGCCACGGACAAACGGGCTTTTGTGACACCTAACTGATTTTCCAACCCTTTGGTTCTGCCTCACTGGCCAGGCCTGGCCTCTCTCAGCACACGGCACAGCCTGGGCCAGATGTCTTAGCTCCATTGTCTCAGATTCTCCCTTATTTTCAGGCAAAAGCTGATGAAAAATGAATCCATCCTCTGTTCCCTATGCATCCCAAGGTTTGGTGAGAAAGGAAACACGTCACACGGATGCCCGGGTGATTCCGAAAACAGAGGCCATCTTGGCCCCCCATCTGCCAGCTCCCCCACCCCCGACTTTTTATCTCTATACAGTTTTCAGTCCTTCACACGTCGTGTTTCTATTTGTGAATGGGCAGTATTGAAACCTTTGGAAAAAACGAAGACTCCCCATGGCATTAAATGTGCAAAGCAGAGTTTTTGTTTTCATGAAAGAAACAGCCAATCAATTAATTAAAACAAAATTATAATTTTTTCTGAGTGCACACTTGTAAGAAATGAATAATGCATGAACTGCCTTGATTGCAAACCCTTCAAAGTCCCCCTATTGATCGCCAGAGTGAGGATAATTTGGTTAAAGAGCTCCAGCCCTCTCCACATTTTAGTGCAAGCTGAAGGCCTATCCAACGGGAACATAACTCCTGTATGTATAAAGCAATGATCCAGTGTAACTCCCAAACATCATCCATGTCAGAAACAAAAGTGGAAACTGGGAATCGGGTCCTGTTTTAGCAGAATATCGTAATACAAAAATAAATCCAACAAGAAGAGTCAACAAAGCATCCATCTTCCTGCCTGTAAAACTCATTTTGTTTTGTTGATAGACTGTACTGCAGCCCCTCGGGGGATCGTAATGTGCACTGATATCGTCCTTCTTCCCAAAAGAGACTGAATTTAAAAGCTTCTTAATATCAGAGAGTGGAGCTAGCTGGGCGGTTAGGGTCTCAATGGCAGCTGTAGTGCATCCTTTAGAGGAAATATTCTGCAGAGATCACCCTTTCAGACATGAAAAAATACATAAATAAAATATGCCAGGAGTGTAGGAACCAGGGAGATGGGGGGAGATATGGAGCCTCCAATATTCAATTTGGACCTGAATCCCTAGAATGACAGGAGCTTCAGCTTTTAAATATAAATATCATTGTATAAGAAAACTGTTTTAATGCTAATTTATCTGACACTTTTATCCAAAGCATCATATAGTATAGGGAGCTAAAATATATGTGTTCTCCCTGGAGCAGCTGCAACTTATGCATTGTTAGCATAACGCTCTACTTGCTGCGCTACATGAGCCGTTAATGGAAAGACCGCGTGGTTGACATTGGTGTTGCGATTGCTCTCGTTGCAGCGCTCTGATGCAGACTGGAAAGCAGATTTGCTTACAGCTTCATCCTCAAAGTTCAAATGATGCTGCTTCCTTCAGCTGTGAGGGAAACCAGGCGGTGATTCTCCCCCCAACAGAAAGCACCCGGGAGCCAGTGAGAGCACATAATCTGCCTCAGCAGCCGCCCGTGATGTGCAGCTGTACACAGCAAACAGTGATATGGAGTACACTGTGACTCAGCTTGCTGTAACTTCTTTTCTGTGGTTGCAAAATTATGCTTTCTGACTGCAGAAACACCCCCCCTGGGAAACACATAAGTTTATGGAGCCATGTGCGACATTTTACGGCCTTTTGTGATCTGCATCCATTTTGCGTGGTGCAGATATAAAACTGAACGATCTATAAATGCGTGCCGTTTAAGTGAAAATGAAGGACAATTGATTTACAGCTGTGGAGCACCAAGAAGCCCATTCCTCGACGATAACCACATCGTCTGTCCCTGCCAGGCACCACTTCTATTACCGATGTCCTTAGCATTAGAGGGATGTGTCTCGCTTGTGTGTGGTTGACCTGCTTCCAAACAAACCCCATAGTCTCCCTTCATTTCTTCTGCAATGTTTGTCTCTCTGTCTCAAACACAGACTGGACGTCTCGGGATACAGTTTAGTGGTTACTCTTTAAAAAACAACAGCACATAAAACATGTACCACAGTAAATCAGTTGAAATGGCACCTAGGGAGGGGTGGTGTGTTAACAATTAACGACAAGCATAGTATATTCCCAGCCGGTACTAAAAATGCTTACTACGCCTGAGACAAAACGCTGTTTGGGTGCTGTAGCTGTGTAAACTACTGGAACCATATAACATGGAAAGATAAAAGAATTTTGGACCAGAATTTGATTACTAACACTCGTGACACTGACAGCTATCCTCAACTCGATATGTGGTTAATATTTTTTGGTCCACCCATAATAACCCTATGTGGGCCTCACCAAAAAAAATGATTTAAACATTGCAAACATTTATTAGAAGCAGTGTGCAAAATACGGGGGCGTCCGGGAGGGTCCGGGGGGGTCCGACACCCCCGATTAACCCATGAGATTTTAAAGCCTCAAAAGCAAACTTTTAAGGGGGTCTCAAGATCGGTATTGCACGACAATAGGGAGATGGGGACCCCCCCGAATATTGACGGGTCTTTCGCACACTGATTAGAAGTATTTAAAACTGACAGGCATTTTGATTAACATCTGGCTCAAATAAATCTGCTTGCAGTGTTAATCTTCTTTCACCTTTGATTTGATCTCTTAAAGCGCAGTTGGTTTAAGCATTGTGCTCCTGCCTGACTAATTTCGCAATCGGCGCTTGGCGTTCACTACAAGGGAGTACAAGGTTCCATGGTGACGGACGTGCCTCCTTCGGTTCGGGCCCATGAGTTATTTCCTCTCCTTGCATTCAGCTTCTGAAAGGGGTGAGTTCATTAGCTAGGGGGCCTGGTTCACACAGCTCACCCCTGCCCAGAATGCACCAGGCACGTCTAGGGGGCGAGAGCAAGCTGACGGTGACGCCACATCTTGGCCCGCTGCGCGGACATATGGCAGGTGACAGCGACCCGGCCCGCCCGCCTTTGTGCGCACGTTTGCCGGAGCGCAGATTATCCCAGCCTCCTTGATATCGCAGGCCCTTAATAAAAGCCCTCTCATGGCCACCGTAATGAAGATCACATACCGCCGAGGGAGATGCTGCCGTGAGACCGCGTTGCTATGCCAACCGGTTACTCAGCTACAAGCACAGCACAGAAATCCACTTAAATTACAACAATCTCATTACTCTATCATTACCATCCCAGCCCCCACCAAACTTAGCTATCTTCTGTCCCCATTGTCCTGCTATTTGAACCAAAAGTGATTCCCGAAGGAGCATTAGACACTCGCCAGGGAGGAACACGGAATCTGTTAGGTCTGTGTTTTCATATCCTGAAGTATGAACTTGATCTTACATAGATGAGGCGCACAGACATTCAGGCAGCGGTATTTAGACCTACGCGCGTCATCTCTACAACTTCCAGATGAGATCACCCTGCCATGAATCTCCCCTCAGAGCTATTTCACACCTGCGCTGCATATACCTGGAATGAAGCGCTCAAAGCTGCCTGAAGGCTCTGTGAAAAATTAGTAAAAATCATGACCCACATATATTATGTAGCTTATTTATAAACTCGCCACAATCGCCAGTCTTTTTAAAGCAAACAAAGGATATATACAAACAGACCCCGACGTCAATGCGCTTCAGTGTGGCCGTGAGGAGTCTTTGGCCTACCGCTGTTTGGGGCTAAGCCAGAGTCTGCGGCCGCCTTTGTGCGCGGACTGAGCCACCTGTGATGGCCGCCTGCGGCCAGGCCTGAATGATATACCTGTTTCCATGGTAACCCAGGGAAGCAAAGCTGAAATAAAGGGAGTCACGACGACGGCCTTCCCTGGGTGATAGACAGCGATACTCTTTGTGGACAGGAAGCATGTGAAAAGCCGCCCTCATTCGCATTCTGGGGCATGGGCCCCCCCCCCTCCAAATATATTTCATGCATAATTGTTACCTCCTGAAGCTACTTTGCAGAAGGAGAATCCTCCCCTAGGCTACCCCCCCCCCCACTTTAAACAACCCTCACCCGGAAGCCTCACCACAGAAATGTAGGATGCAGGGTTATTGCGCATTCCAACATTCTTGAACCTAAAATGTGCCCCCAGTACAGATCGTTTGGACGTTGCATAGAACGGGAGAGCGATACGCAGAGTCGCCTGTTTCCTGACTCGCCGTTCATGGCACGGTGGCGCCTTACACCTTTCCACGTCCGTTACTTATAATGTGCCGTGCCTTATTTCTGTGTGCAGTTAATGTAAGCATCGTCAGCGTGTGCCGGTCACACTGAAGGCGGCTCGTGGCTATGAGCAGGGCGCAAGAGGCTCCTTAAAAGCCTCACACACTGCTGCTGCGTATTTAATGAAAAGCTTCCGATATTATCGTATTTTTTAAGTATAAAGAAACAGTCAAGATACTATGGTTTTCTGAGTAAGAATATTTCTTTTGTGTGATTAAGTGGGTTGGTTGTTGCTGTTTACTGTACCTGTTGTGTAGTATTTCTTGTTTTTTGATTGTGAATGAACATCCTTTACGACGGGTTTGCCTGCTCTCAGCCAGTGTGCAGCACCCCCCCAAAACACAGATTGGATTTAAACCTGTGTTCTCTCCCTGTTTTTTTACATTAATAAATTCAGTGCAATTACCATTTAATATATCGTAGTTAAATCTTCGTTTCTAGCTTTGCAGATCTATGGGTAAGGTTTTGGCATAAAAATGTACTTAATTTCGTCAGTTTGGTGTGATTCACATGGGAATATGGATCTTATTTAGGGTTCATCTTATGTTCCATTGCGTCACCGTTAGATGTTTCCCTTGCAGAAGTAATTATCACCGTTGCCACCCAGATCTACAATAATAAAGATGGTTTTACAATGTATTCATTTATTTGACGGTGCTTAATCACAGCTGTCTTTGACTAACAGAAGGATGCCAGCGTCCTGCATGCCTTTCAGCCGCGGCAGTATGCGGAGTAATATATGTGTGTCACATGGCGAGGACGCAGCAAGCAAGCACGTTCTGCAAGGGGCCCCATCCAGCCGTCGGCTGGGCCATTGTCGCCCCATTGGGCGGACGGGTGACCCCCGGGGGCCCCCCAGGACACAATGGCTTTTGATACAAGGTGGGGAGAAGCGCCTCCCGGGCCTCAATGTAGACTGCCATTGACAGTTAAATCAATTCGGGATGGTGACACCCCAGCTATACTGCCGACTGCCAGCATTGTGGATTACAAAATGAGGATATGCCCCTCCCCAAACCCTGTCCCGGGCCCGCCCACCCCCCCTCCCCCTTTATGTGCTTCGACGCAGTGCAGAGGGGTGGGGGCCAGGGTGGGGTGGGGTGGATGGCGGGGGTTGATGCCGAAGAATAACAATGGGATGAAATCTGTGGTGAAAGAGCTGAGGGGGTACAGAGCAAACGGGCTTGTTTCGGAAGGTGCCGCAAGAAAGCGACGGCGAGGCGCGTGGGAAGAAGCCGTCCCCAAACGCGTACGTGCTCCGCCAGCCTGTCGAGGTTCTCTGGGGATTTTTTTTGCTATTTTCTCCCCCTCTCACATTGGGTTGGGTCACTGTGGGGCATAAAGCCCTGTGAGGGATTTCGGTTCCGAGCGGGTGGTCCGAGACAGAGGGGTTGTGTTGTGACACAGCATGTTTGCCCGGAGACGGGGAGGCTCTGTGGTCTTCAGCAGAAAGAACTCACTGCACCACGCGACAGAAGACCACGTCTGCCCTCTCCAGGCTGTGCCGGCATTACCTGTCAGCCAAATGAAGACGAGGGGAGGGCTTGGAACTGGTGGGCTCGTCTCCATCTCAGTGCAGATAAAATGGAGATTTCTTAACCGTAAAGGATGAAAGACGCCCCGCAGTGTGTGTGCCCATCAGCGCTCCTTAGTCATGAAAAAGCGCCATGCTTAGCTAACCAGTATCTGCCACAGGGTGTAGCATATACAATCCGAGGCTTTCAGTGGGCCAGCTCGCCGCATGGACGGAGTGGCACACAAAGCAGGGGGGCGGGGTGAGGGTGGGATAGTGGGGAGGGCCAACAGATGTACCGGGAGCCAGAGGTGGTCCACAGTTGCCATGGCGACCACGCGGGCTCAGGGAGCGGCGAGCATATTGAGAATGCAGAGAGCCAGTCCCCAGAGATCCCTGAATGGATTTAAGATGGCTGTCTGAGGGAGAGAAAGATCGAGAGACGGGAATGAAAAACGAGGCAGACAGACCCAGCGTCTCCTGTCCTGAGTGTTAGAAACATGCACAGGGAAGACATGAATTTGGCATGGCTCAAAGTGGAGACATTTTATTTTGCATTTGTGTCTTTCAAATTTCGGTTTGCTTACACAATTCCAAATCGCTCCCAGCTGAATGTGTATGTATTTGCTAAAGAGAATATTCTCCCATTAGACAAAAATGCTGTTTTACGTAAAGCTGCAATTCTCTCTTTCCAAAAATGTCAGCTCAAGGCAAATTTAGATGTTTTTTTTTTTTTTAATTCTTGGGAAAACAACACTTTTTACAGCTCTGTTTCCATGGTCACCGTAACCAAGTGACAAAGCAAAGTAAGGGGGCTGGGTTTTTTTTTTTCCAGATGTCACCTTTTTGCTTACACATGGGAATTAAAAATATGATATATGCAAAGAAGTGATGGTAAGGACGTGTTTGGGTATTTTTTTCTGCTTACATCATGGTTTCACATCAGTCATTATGGATCTGACATATTGTAAGCACCACAGATAAAACGTTTTTATTGTTTACTGTTGAAAATCGTAAAATGTACTGTGTGTAAATTCAGACAATTCATTTTGTCATTTAGTCATGAGACAGAAAAAATAGCTCTTCAAGAAAGAAATCAGACTCAAAATTATAAACAGACCCAAAAAACACAGATTGTTTTGTCGCTGTTATGTGACATCCGGGATGATGTCATAGGGCAGATGTCACTGCGTTCTCCTGCCAGTTACATTGTGACCGTTTTCATCTGAAGGTGTTCAGAACATGGAAGAAAGGGTGGTTCTCATGTGTGTTGCATACATTATTAAAATCCTTGTTGCTCTCTGATTTTGAAGAGGTCTCGTCATCCTTTAATTTACAACTACAATTACAGGTCAGAGATCATAAGGGGGGAGCAGCGATTGGCTCAGCAGACTCAGTCTCTGTGCCTGTGATCAGAAGATCGCTGGCTTGAGCCCAGGCCTTGGCAGAACAGTCACATGTCCGTGGGCCCTTGAGCAAGGCCCTTAACCCCCAGCTCCAGGGGCACTGCACGTTAGCTGACCCTGTGCTCTGACCCCCAAGCTATGGAGAGCAAGATGGTGTCGGCAAAGAGAAGCATTCCAGTGTGCCTGCACGTGTACTTGTGCAAATGGCAAACAAAGCATGTTGCAAGTTGTTGTTATTGTAAAGGGAGGGTTGGTGTTACAGGCCCCCTGCAGAAACATCATACACTCTAATAGGCTGCTGTTTTGCTGAGTTATTAGTGTGTATCCAAGGACCTGTAGAAGATAACCTTCCAGTCAACAAAAAGGCACGTAAGCTGCAGAACAAGTCAGTTTCCTAAAGCATCCACTTAAAACGGCAAATCCCGAGGACTCAAGTATGATATGGGGTTGAATAGCAACACAACAGTCTACAACTGGTTTAAAGGAAGGTCAGATGCACCAAAGCCAGTGGCTCCAGTGTCAGGTAATGATCAGTCTTTGTCATTTTCGTACCTGCGTTCAATCTTGCATGTAAATGTTGACATTGGCATGCACCTGAGGGACTTTCGCAGCTTTTCACAGTATACTGTTCCAAAGAGTGCTCTGAACATCGTGTAACGTGTCAATGGCTGTGGGTCGAGGACCCCCCCACCTTTATTGTGAAGTCTCGTTATCATATTTCACGCCCCGACAGCCATGAGGTTTGGAAAAATGGAGACGTCCTTTCTAGGATGAGTGTACGTTTCTTCCATTCTAGTGTATCTGCAGTGAATCATGCACAATACGAAAAAAACACTGGCTTTGAGGAATTCTAGCAAACGTAAAGCGTAGCGTGTTCCATGTGTGAGGGAGCAAATGCACCGTAACCTTTCTGTAGCAGCTAAAGAAACTGAATGAATACGCAGTATGTCCACTCTTTTGAGCAAATACGGCTACAAATCTACGAATCCATCAGACGTCAGCAGGGTGTTTTCCAGAACTATCCTCAGAATATCTTCCCCACTTTGGTTCTCATTTTCACCGAGTCTGCATATCAGCCCAGGGTTTGAGAGAGGCCATATCAGTCCATTACTGCACACGCACATGTGAAGTGCAATTTTGAGACACAGATTCAACAGGTCCACACATTTTTGGGCTGTAGGAGGAAACTGGGAGTAC
>JAODKC010000043.1:3424104-3441764 GCA_026777985.1 Mormyrops attenuatus
GAGAGCATACACAAAGCCAGCGATTTTAATCTGCCGCTCCAGTGGGCCTGCTGGGCGCAGGGATCCCCCTACCCCACCCAGCAAATAGCTGAAATTAACAGCGCCCCCCTGTGTTCATATCTGGTAGACTGGGCCGGCACGGGAAAGTGTTCCTGACCGTTCCCAGTCAGAGCAACACGGCTGAGCAGAAGTTCATCCAGAAGGGCGAAGCTAGCAGTACAGACTCCCTGCTGGACCTCGCCGCCAACAATACAGTCTTCTACGTGGGCGGAGTCCCTACAGACTTCAGGGTATGCCTGTTAGCCCTGGCCTGCCAGGTGGACCTGGGGAAAACCATCGCTGTCATCTTTCAAGATGATGTTCACCATGTTGATTCGCTTTCTGTCTGTCCAGCTGCCCCCCAAGCTGGACCTGCCCCCCTTCGTGGGCTGCATTGAGTTGGCTTCCCTGAACAACGATGTCATCAGCCTGTACCACTTCAAGCAAACCCACAACATGGACATTGTTGCAACACCACCTTGTCCAAGGTATCAATAAGGCTCAAGCCTTATTTAAAATACAGTCAACCTACATGTTTATTTGCTTTGTAAGCCTACTCACTTCAAAGGTGTCCCTTCAGGTGGACCTTCATTCCTGGTGATTATTAGTGACAGCAACACCTTCATCCTCCTCTTCTCTATGGATCTTAAAGGTCAAATTCACAGTCTGAACTTTTTGACCTTTGCTCTTTAAGCAGGAGCCAGAGATTGTCAAGAAATGAAAGTTCAAGGTCAGCAAAATGTTAAGAGGGTCCAACAAGTCTCCTTCCGCTTTCCTCCTGTCTGTCTGCCTTGCCAGGTACAAGTTTGCCTTCTCACAAAGCCGGGTCACCAGCTATCTCTTTGACGGCATGGGCTACGCTCTCGTCAGCAATATCGAGAGGAGAGGCAAGTTCGGCATCGTCACCAGGTTTGACATCGAAGTCCGAACTGTGGTCAGCGATGGCATCCTTTTCCTGATGGTCAAGGAGGTAAATGCAATTTCAGAGACCAAGGTTTTTGTGTGTGTTTTAGAGCAGTGTTTCCCAATCTGGTCCACAGGGACCCGCAGACAGTCCCTGTTTTTGCTCCCCCCCAGCAAATGTGAACTGTCTGGCAGGGAGCTGGGAGGGAGCAAAAACGTGGACGTCTGTGGGTCCCAGAAGACTGGGTTGGGAAACACTGTTGTAGATTCACAAAGGAGGTTTTCAGCAGCAGAAAATCATTATGATGCATGAGACAACAGTCAAAAATATTTCTTGATTGCCTTTATATTTGTCATACTATTATAGTGGTAGAACAATGCTTTTGTGGCTAAATTGTAATACACCAATATTCCTTGTAAAGCTAGTTCGTCTTCCTATGGCATTTCAGGGCAATTTCTTCGTACTGCAATTGAAAAACGGCTTCCTCCATCTGACGTATGACTTCGAATTTAGCGGGGGTCCGGTCGTCATGGAGAGCAACTTAACAAAACTGCAGATCAATGACGCAAGATACCATGAGGTGAGGGACCAGGCCACATTGTTGTGAATTGTTACGCTAGGGTTCTTTAAAGACTTCTGCTGACATGAACTCTGCTGCTTCCCAGGTGTCCATCATTTATCACCACTCCAGGAAGATCATTCTCCTGGTGGACAGAAGTCACGTGAGGTCTTTGGAAAATGAGAAAAAAACCTTGCCATTCTCAGATATTTACATTGGCGGGGCCCCCTCTAGTGTGCTGCTGTCCAGGTCAGTGCCTCCATCGACTGTGCACAAAGGGAACATTGTGAATGAAGCCGGTGATTGAGTGAAAAATTTTATACTGCAGTTATTACCCCAGAGGGCGGCACCAGTGGGGAGATTTGTTACTTCACACCACATGTGCTGGGAGTCTGTATTCCACCTCTGGTCTCCATGAAGAGTTTTCATGTTCTCCCCATGTTGATTGGGTTACCACCTACAGTCCAGAAATATCCACTGTTAGGCAACTGGGCATCTCTAATTCTCCCATAGTGCATTTCCTGCCTTGAGATTTCCAGGAATATGCACTGGAAAAGATGCTAGAATATAGATGATGTATTGTTCATGCACACCATGCAAAGCCATGCATTTTAGGGTGGCTAGGTGTGACATGTCAGCAGCTGCAGGGAGGCATTTCTGGGAGACCGCAGCATTTTACAATGACACAAACAGACTGCAGGTGTCAGCGTTGCCCTCTGAATGGATGGTGTGCTACTGGGGGCATTATCGGTGATGATCCTCTTGAATATCCCTCTAGGCCAGAACTCTCTTCCTCAGTGGGACTCAGGGGCTGTGTGAAGGGCTTCCAGTTCCAGAGGAAAGACTTTAATCTGCTAGAGGAGCCTGGGACCATTGGCATCAGCAGTGGCTGCCCAGAAGACTTCTTTGTACGTATCAGGCACAACATTGCAACGATGCTACCTGCTCCTGCTCTAGCTCTCTGATTACCTGCCCTAATGCATGGTCTTCCACGGCAGGCTCCACTCAACTGCACACATCTACATTTTCTTAACAGCTCTTCAGGATTTTAAGTTCATTGCACTTGACAATAAAATAAACCTACGGTTAGGTCTGACCCCATGACCCTCATTGGGTTAGTGATTAGAAGTTTCCTGGATGGATGGCTTGAGTTTCAGTTTTGAAATGATTTTTTCTAGGATATTCTTCTTGAACCAGATGGACATTGTTATTTGGGTTGAACATAACGGCTTAATTGGTTCGCTGTCTTGGAAAATTCCTCTACTTAACTGCCTCAATGGCTGTTACCACAGGATATGAAGTACTTGTACAGATCTTGTTTGTCTGTGACACAAAGTGAAATATCGTAAGCGGATTAGCTGAGTGTTTCCATGGTTTCTCACGGGTGTTTCACAGATGTCCCACAAGGCATATTTTAATGGAGAGAGCTTCTTGGGGTCCGCAGCAAAGATATCGCCCTTCGAGGACTTCGAAGGGGGCTTTGACTTCCGCACGCTGCAGCCCAGCGGCTTGCTCTTCTACCATAGCAGCGAGGTGAGGCCTCCTGGATCTGTGATCTGAAGGTCGGTGGTTCAAATCCTGTGGCTGGTAGATAGTTTTCACCATTGGGCCGTGAAGCAATGCCCTTAACCCTCAATCGTCCCAGGAACTGTCTGACCCTGCTTTCTCAAAAATGTGTGACGCTTTAGATAAAAGTGTCAGCTAAATAGTGAAAATGTCTTTTAATGCAATTTCAGGACCGTGTATTCTCAATCTCAGTGGACAACGGTGTTGTTGTGCTAAACTGCGCAGGGACGGAAATCAAGTCTAACAAGAAGCGCTACCATGATGGGCGACCTCATTTCCTGGTGGCCTCAGTCACTAGCCGGAAGTAAGCTTGGTTACCTCTGTTGCTGTTCAGGATGGCAATGCGCAAAAATCACACATCCACTATTAGCTGTACTCTGAAAATTGTCTTAATCACACGACTCTCTGCTCTGATCAATCGATCAGTTGTTTGAATGCTCCGTTCTGGGGCACGTTTCCCAAAAGCTCCTGTGAGCAACTTACATAGTTGGAACCACTCCGTTGCATGGTTCTAACTGCATAAGTTGCTAACGTTGTTAGCAATTATACTTTTAGGAAACGTACCCCTGGTCTAATCTTCATAGAGACGTAGCTACTGTGGGAATTTTGGGGCCTCTGACAAAATGTTGCCTTCCCCCTCTGGGGTTGGCACTTTCAATCTGAGGCAATACGGGTAGATTAAATATGCCGAGTGGGGGCATGTCCATTGATTGATTTTGCTCTTTGGAGATTTTTGGGCCCCCTGTATCTGTCGGAGTATCCATGCCCCGCCGACGCCTCTGACTCTTCATGGTTCTTCATCAGATCTTCCAGCTTATGTGTGTTTCTGCCAGGTGTCAGCTAGTCATCGACGACAAGGACAAACAGCAGAAGAATCGCCCGGCCTCGTCCGCGGGCCCGTCATCAGCCTCGGTCAGAAGCTTCTACTTTGGGGGCTCCCCAACCAGCAGCATCAGCAACTTCACCGGCTGCATCAGCTACGCCTACATCAGCAGGTGACGTCTCGCCCCAGCGTGAGGCCAGTCGGGATGCCAGGTTTATGGGTCAAAGGTCGCAAGTTTCTAAATATGTGTGTACGTGGCAGCACAACAAAGCATAACAATGCGAGATGCACGTGATTACTACATGCATGTGCACCACAAAACGCACTGTGGCTTTTTCTATCCCTTTTGATGGTGGGGATTTTCCAAGCCGCTCTCCTTTCGCAATGCGCCGATCTGTGTAGATTTGCTTTCCCCAGAGACGGACGCCGTGGGAGTTTCCCGTGACATGCGACTGACCTTCCTGAGCCCGGCACTTCTGCTGACATTCCCCTGCAGGCAGGACAGAGACATTGAGCTGGAGGACTTCCAGAAGTATACCGAGAAAATCCAGACTTCCTTTCAAGACTGCCCCGTGCAGAAGCCCCCTGTGGTCCTGCAGCTGAAAACGGGCAGAAGCCAGCCAAGGAAGGTAAGGGCTTATCAATCGAAGAAATCTTGTTTACAAACATTTACATAAAAAGCCTCAATGACACAGTCAAATGTTTGCAATTTTTTAACAGATTGCCTTACAATACACAAGTATAGGCATTTACTTAAATACATCCACTAACTTTGCCTTTAAACTAATAAGTGTGACACATGCATAAATAGATATCACAGAACTCACAGGCATATGAGGCAAACCCTATGGAACCACCCCCACAGGAACACTTTCCAAAAGCCTTGATGATTATATGCTCTGCACTCTGTGGGTCACAGTAACACTCAGGGACACATAAATATGCAGTTATATTGTGCTTTTAAGACCGTAGATGATCTAAAACAACCACTGACAGGAATGCATAAAAAATACAAGGCGACCTGAAGGTGAACTCTACTTCCCTAGCTGAGCACGGACAAGCCGAGCCCCGCTCAAGGCTCACAAGATGTGCAGAATGACCTCCTGGTGCCAACTACTGCCGAGGCCTGCTCCCAGCTCCAAAAGCCTCAGGCCAGCCACCACGCCTACCATTATGGGGGCACCAGCAACAGCCGCCAGGAGTACATGGATATCCCAGAATCCTTCAGTCTGAGGTGACTGAATGCCTTTCCTTTAGGGAGTCGAAGACTTATCCTAGACATGACCTTGCAGTCCATTAGGCTGTTGTGCTCCTGACCATTTCTCGAGCATGCTCTTTTCTCGTTCTCGTTATCAGAATCAGTAAATGGATACGCATTTTCGCATACCTGTACCTTGCAGGTCTCGCTTCTCGATGTCTCTGAAGACCAACTCATCCTTCGGTGTGGTCTTCTATGTGTCAGACAAGGACGAGAAGAACTACATGGCCGCATTCCTGGCCCACGGGAAGCTGGTGTACACCTTTAACGTTGGCCACCACAAGATTAAGATCAAAAGCCCTCAAAACCTTAACGACAGAGCATGGCATGACGTAAGGCCCATCCTTGCGCCTGACGGGGCGGCACTTCCAACACACATTCCTCCGACTGTGATTTCGGCCTGGAATGAGCCCGCGTCTCTCTCCCTCAGGTCGTTTTTATCCGTGAAGGGAACATGGGCCGACTGGTAATCGACGGACTGACGGTTCTGGAGGATCGCGCTCCCGTATCCATTGGCTTATGGCACATCAGTGCACCCCTCTATGTTGGAGGGGCTCCGCCAGGGAGGGTACATAAAAATATCCAGGTATGGCTGGCAGTCCAGAGCTGCTAAGAAACCTGCTAAGAAAGCCTGAGCTGGACACAGTCTGCATGATATGCATTCTGGTGATCTTCGCTTTCCTACTGCAGCTACTATAAAATCTGTCCTACAGGTCTACCTAAAGTACAATTATGACGTTTATGTCCCAGTATTTGGCTATAGTATTGTTATTATTATCACGTTAGCTTGTGCACAAGCCGTTATAGAAACGGCATGGATGGAAGAATTACTTTGTGCGGTAAATTTTTCTCCATGCTGACATACGGAGGCTACAATATTTGCACAGCATGCGCTAAACCTTTTGACAACAGCCATGCCAGTGCTGGGACTTCAACAGCTGGGGAGAAGCAGGACGTCGTACCCCCAACTTCAACTAATGAAGTGACACCAAGAGTGCCCTTGTTCCTCTCCCTACCAGCGCAACTCAGCGTACAGCTTTACGGGCTGCGTGAGAGACCTGCAGCTGGATGGCCAGCGCCTGCCGTCAGCGTCGCATACCTTCGGGGTCACGCCGTGCTTCGAAGGCCCGTCCGAGGCCGGAACATTCTTCTCCGACGAGGGAGGATACGTAGTCCTGGGTAAGTTGTTCATTGCCAGAGGGAGACATCTTGTTGTGTACAAAACAGGATGTGGCAACATCTGTTGTCTTTTCCGACTAAGACGTTGAAAAGATTTCATGCGTTTCTAAGTAGGCTGTGTCTGCTACGCATCATTTCGATTTGCACTCTTTATATCTGCTTTGGAAAAAAACGTAAGCGCATGTGGTACGCTGTGAGCTGACAGGCCAGGAGCAGCTGACAGCTCTGTGAGGAGAACACAAAGGGAAAGGGAAGACAGGTTCAGGTCCCAAGGTCCAAGCAACAGAGCAGCAGCTGTCAAACAAGCCCAGAGCGATTTCGCACCATGCTGCGACCATCTCGGTTTCACCCACTTGCATGCCTCTGCGGTCAAAATTTGCAGGCTGACATTCCAGGTCAGAGGCCAGAGGCATCAAGTCATCCGCAGTGCAGGACCTGATTTGTCTGTTGTCTGGTTTGTTGTTTTGCATTACCTTCAGATGACTCTTTCAACCTGGGATTGAAGTTTGAATTGGTGCTGGAAGTGCGCCCCCGTGTGGCCTCAGGCATCCTGCTTCATGCCTATACTAACCAGAAGGACTACCTCAGCATATACATGCACCAGGGAGAGGTACGCAGAGCCCTGTGGTTCCCCAGCACACAGCTGCAGAGATAGATAAAGCTGCCAATTAACTATCAAATCTGCATTCGCCTTCATTGACAATCTGTGACCTGAATGCAGAGTTCCACTCTTTCCCACTCAAGGTCATGGTCGTGCTGAACAATGGTGTGCGAGAATTCTCCACCCGAGTTTCTCCCAGACAAGGAATCTGCGATGGCAGGTGGCACAGAATCACAGGTATGCTGGGAAAAACAAAAGATGTTTAAATATAGAATGTCTCCCTTTTAAATCTCACACTCTTTATCCTCTACCAATTATAGGCATTTCAAAGACATTAAAAATAGCTCTCCTGCCAGCCCTATATGGAATATACAAACATGCCTACAGAACTACTGCGTTCTCCACGTGTGTTTCTGTGACCTTTACATGTCTCCAACTCACAGTGATCAGAGAATCGAGTGTCGTGCAGCTGGATGTGGATTCAGAAGTGAACCATGTTGTGGGACCTCTCAACCCTAGGGCTGTGGATGCCAAGACCCCTGTGTTTATTGGGGGAGCCCCAGGTTGGTGGCCCAGTAGATTTTCAGTGTAGATTATGCACAAAATCTCAGTATAACAGTTTTGGGTTGTCTGGGGATCAAACCCACATCACACCAATAACAGTCAGCGCTTCTTGGCAAGAAGGTTAGTTTGCAGCAATAAAACACCCAGACTTTCTCACTGATCTCTTGCTTTGCCTCCAGGGATATTGTTACTCATACCAGTCTTAGTTAAGATGTATGAGCGCTCATAGAAGTTTTACTTACACCAAAATGTTCTGAGGGCAGAAGGAAAAATGATTGGTTTAGAGAGAAAACCAATCAGATTGTAGAGGAGATGGGTCATCGCAACTGGAGGAGGCGGGACCAAGATATCTGATTGGTTGCTCCCACCTCATATGTCATTATACTACACAGATTCTTGTTTAGTTTTAATATAAGATCAATTCAAGCATCAACTCAACACTAAATATATATCATATATTTTTTCAGTCCAAGAACCAGCATTGCATTGTACAAAGACACAAACACATCATGGGCTGTTTTCAATCCCTACTTTCTCTTCCCTCCACTCTGTATTTCCACAGCAACTCTGCTCCCACAATCCCTTGCAGCTACCAGGATGTTCACCGGCTGCATGAGAAACGTGGCGATCAATGAGACACCAGTGAGCTTCAGCAAAGCAGCATTGGTCAATGGGGCGGTCGCTGTCGGCTCCTGTCCAGCTGCTTGATAGTGATTTGCGGCAGCTAATGATGCTGACAGACACGTTCAAATAAAGAAAAATGCCCGAAACTGCATTGTCACTGTATCTTGGTTTCTTCAGTTTAAGTACTAATATCTCCTCATTCATTCACACCGTATTAAAAAACGTAAGTTTGAGCTAACTGATGTTAAAAAACAGGCTCACGTCTTCCATCAAATTCAGGAAATGTTTTTTTTCCACTATATTGTTATTGTGTAAACGAAATTTAATTATCGCCACTAATTGACAACTTAATTGGTCCACACAATGTTGTATTATTGTTTCTCTCATTTCAAACATTGACATTAAGTGCAGAAGTTTTGCGCAAACTAATTGTTTTTAAAAAGATGTGCTTCATTTCATTTATTTCTTGAAAATAAATCAAAGAATACATTTTGAACGATCTATCACGGCAACCTTAATAAAGTTAATCACTTTAGCTATGATCAAAGCCAGTTCACCGCCATATTTTTATGCATTTCAGCAGCATAGTATCAGTAGTATTTTCACACAAAGCCATATTGTTTACACACTGTATTTTTTCATATGGTTTTTTTTGCCGTTGCTGCTGTCATTGCATGTCGATAAATCACAATAAAGGGTCATTTGTTTGAAGAAAAGTGTTTGATTCATTGCCTTAGAAAGTTTGAATTTAGCTCAAGGCCGGGGGTTTGAATCCTGTCTCTGCTTTCTGGGTGTGCTTGTGTGTATGTATGTGCCCAGGGATGCACTGGCATACCATCCAGGGTGTTCCCCAGTCTTGTGGCCTGTGCTCAGGGGCCATAAAAGATGTAGGACAATTCCAAGGTCCCCTGAATGAAACATTTCAAACATAATTGAATTGGTCTGGGTTGGGGGACCGATATGATATGCATTTATGAGACTCAGAGGCTGCCTGGGACAGGATCCAGCTGACCCAGACCAAGATAAGCATCTGAAGAATTGATAGACGTCCCTAAGTGTAGACATCTGAAAAATACTTACCAATCACACAGAGCACAAGTTTTATTCTTTTTTCATACAATAAACCAGCAGCTCAAACGATCAATTCAAATCTGTGACTATGTTGCCATCTTGTGGGCAACCACGCAATTAAGTAGAAATGCCTACCCTTTTACTCAGCGGTGCGAAATTCACCCATGTGACACATTTTAACCAATCCAGACCCCCGATATGCTAAGCAGCATTTCCCGCTTATACGACGCAACGTCATCAACCAACGACGGTTGGTTGGTTATCCTGTGGTTACACAGTTGACACAAACAGAGCTATAAGTTAGCGAACAACATATCCATTTTTGGAGAAAATTAGGCATACATGTTGAATGAGAACTACTTTGTTCTGTTATACCGTAGCTATGCTAACGAGAGATGACACAGTCTATTATTGTGCAAGGTAAGATAAATAGTGTAACACTGACGTCTGGTCTGAAGTTACTGCCTAGTAGGATATAGCTGACCACAAAAATTTACTGTCGTATATTCCTGTCTTATTAAGTCAAGTTTTCGTCCTAGCTTTAATTAATTAAGGAACTAATGTTTAGTTAATACTTTATGTTGCATTTGATATTATGTTGCGCAGGTTATATAAATGAAACATTTAAAAAACGACTGGCAGAAAACGCTTGCTTGCCTTCTGATTATTAGCCCCGTGTTTTTACCACGATTCTCCCCAGTCGGCCAGTGTGGTAATCAGGTGGGCTGCAGGTTCTGGGATCTGGCATTAAGGGAACACGCTCACGTTAATAAAGTAAGTGTAACTACACGCGAAGCTTGGCTGGCAGACTGTCAGCCAGAGTACAGTGAGTCTGCAAATGTCTGTCTGTTTGATAAAATATACAATAATTTACACTTTTAGTTTGAAAAATGTGTTGAAAAATTCAATATTGCTTTAAATGTTTGGATTTTGCATTTATATTGTTTTTTTTTTTTGGTTTTAGAAAGGAATTTATGATGAAGCATTAAGCAATTTCTTTAGAAATGTTGACACCAGGTAACAATGGATTTTCACTTTAAACATTCATCTGAAACATCACGTTAGTAGTTAGAGCTAAAGGTTTTCTATGTGACTTTTTTTGCAGGAGAAGTGACGGGGAGAACAATGACATCACAGGTGGAAAGATCCGATCCCTCAAGGCCAGGGTAGATGACTGTGATTTACAATGCCCTAGGTGTTAGTGTCTTTTCACCTGTAGTCTGTCACCCCTACCCCGCCCCTTAAGCCCCCACCTTCTCCGCCATGCTGTCATAAAGCCGCTGCTCCCTTCACAGGCAATCCTCATTGACATGGAGGAAGGTGTCGTCAACGAGATTCTACAGGGCCCTCTGCGAGACGTATTCGACAGCACACAGCTGGTGACAGATGTGTCAGGATCCGGCAACAACTGGTGCGGATGAGCACGAGTGCCCAAACTCTTTGTCAGCGTAATTGAATGTGAATTTGCGTGACAGTATAGAATCGTGTCACTGTGGGCTTTGGGGTGTCATCTGAAGTGTCTGAACATCAGTGCTTCTCTGAAAGCTTTTTTTCTTTTACTAATCTTAATTAAGTGACTCATCTGACACTCAGGCAGCATTGATAATTAAGCTTTTGTAGAGTTAAGCAAAGACTCCCTGCCCTCAGGTGTGCCTGTATAATGCATGTACTCTATTCTATGTATACTTTTAGTAGAGAGCTCTGTGCCTGCAGTGTCATTAAAGGTGGAGTGAGTAGTTGTATTTCAATACAAGCAGGAGGACAGTTCATCTCTTGGTTATGACTGGTTTCTTCGTTTAGGGTGTTGGCATTTGACAGCTCAGGCTTGAGTGGCATGTCATATGCACTTAGCTCTTTATGGACACACCGCTCTTTTAATGACAGATTGCAGAGTTCTTTGTCCTGTTGTCCTGCTGGGTCCCCGAAATGATTACATGTTCACAGGTGAATACAAATGGGTGCAGCTAATGCCTCATTTTCCTATACAGGGCCGTTGGACATCGGATATATGGGCCTGCATGCCAAGAACAGGTGGTGGAGAAGGTGCGCCGGGCCGCGGAGCATTGCGACAGCCTCCAGTGCTTCTTCCTCATCCACTCCATGGGAGGAGGTGAGGCTCGCTAGGGTTGTGCCCCACTGCAGGGGTGCCTTCCAAAACAGCGCCTCTCTGCCTGCACTATTATCCCTCCACATAGTAGTATTTGGCAAGGACCATTACATTTCACATCATGTGTTATATTGAATATTGTGATACAGGCAGCTCTTGACTTCTGTAAACTCGGGCGAAAAGAATACGCAAAAATATCCAAGATATAGAGTTCTAGAAGGACTAAAGCAAAAAGCCAGCATACAGATTAATTTATAATTGGAAAATGTTTTATATGTCTACTTTCCTACTTATTTCTAGTATATATTTGGCTTATGTGTTTTATGCTATAAGGTTTCCCGAATAGTCATCGTTTTATGCTGTGGAAAACTAAACGATTGATCTGTGGATCAGAATAAATAATGAATTATAATCATGTTGCTGGCCGATGCTTTGAGACCTCTCCTAAGTGGTGAATGAGCCCGCAGAATCCCTCATGTTCCTCTGCGGAAAATGGCTGATTGTCCAATACAGTATGCAAGGCTAGCATAACTTTTTACCTGGCTAGATTGTCGCTACCTCAGGGTCTTCACCATTGCTACTGTATCTTGCAAAAAGAACTTCTTTTGCATTACGAAACAGAGACATTTCCCAAAAGGATGGTAACACAAAGATTGTTTTCTCTATTAGAGGGAGCACTCAGCACTACAAATCAGTGGCAAGTTTCCCAAGAGTAGTGCTTCTCGGAACTACCCTGCTACTTTGCTTCATAGACAGTGTATATAAAAGCTACTTGGTGTTGAAAGTAATGACGAAATAACGACCTCACTGCTGGAAAATGTAGTTAAACTAACAGCCTCCCTATTTATAATGCCACTGATCATAATGCATTTTTAGTAAGGGTTTGTGGGATGGATTACGTTTGTAGGTCCAGAACTGCCTGTATTGCTCTATGCTATTTATTCCTTTATATGTATGTTAAAGTCTGCTGTTTATTAATGCTTAATGCTTTGCTGTACAGGCTGATGTTTTTGACTTTGCAGTATACAGTATGTAATTCATAATTACATACAATTTGTAATGTAAATTGCTGTGACCCTGACGAGGATGAGCAGTTAACGGATGGATTGATGCGACATAAATGGTTATAGATGCAGGAAGAGAACAGGAGTATGGATGTTGTGTGATTTTTCTGTCCAAAACTGACCTGCATGCAAGACTTCATAACACAAATATAAAATTATTCTAACAATGCTGAAATTCTTGCACCCTGTGCTAAATTGTTTCTGTTTGTTTACCAGTTTCTCTCTGTGCTAAAACATTGTTTTTCTTATAGCGTTGTTGTTTTAAAATATTTCTTTGCCAGGAACTGGATCTGGCCTGGGGTCCTATGTGCTGAGACTCCTGGAGGATGAGTTTCCCGAGGTGTACAGGATCGTGACGTCCGTGTACCCCTCCGCTGAGGACGACGTGATCACGTCCCCGTACAACAGTGTCCTGGCCATGCGAGAGCTGACCGAGCGCGCGGACTGCGTCCTGCCTGTGGATAACCAGGTGAGCGCCGCATCCCCGAGGGCCCCTCTCTCGCTCTCTGTCCTCGTTTCCTGTGGCTGCTCGTTACGGACTCGCTTTTTCTCCCTCAGCTTCACCTCACCTTTCCCCACCTTCTTCTCTCCGCCCCCCAGTCCCTGGTCGAGATAGTGAACAAGATTCGGAACATGTCCCACCAGGGAAAGCCAGGCCACGTGATAAAGAAGGACAGCACTGTCATTTCAGGCCAGGGTGGAGCCGGTGGGGCCGAGAAGCCCTTCGATACCATGAACAACATCGTGGCAAACCTGCTGCTTAATTTGACTAGGTACTCGCAGGCTGCACTATGTCACTTACACGTCAGCAGGGGAAGCCTGTCTTGCACAGTAACAGAAAAGGCAGCTAGTGCAGTATTTCCATAATTTTACTGCCTCTGTAGAAAATAATTTTCTCTTGAGGAAAGTCAAAGGACCAGGGAGAAACAAAATAGTTGTTAAAAGGTGAGGCTGGGATACAGCCTTAGCTGTTCATACACCCTATGCTAAATTTATGTTATTTACCAAAAATTTTTTTTTTGTTCGGCCAAATACTGAAACTGAAATAAACTTTGGGTAATTACTTGATCAATTTATTGATCAATGTGTTCAAATTAATGTATTCAATTAACTTCGCTTTTGAGCTTATGGATTAAAAGAAATTGTAAACGGAGGAAGATGGAGAAAGGTAGGTTTTATTTTTTCTGAACACCGCAAGCCATTATCTGGACACTTTTCAAATGTCAAATAGAAATAAAAAACAAATGAACGTCAGCTTCCTTTAGCCGCCAAGCAACAGCGTATGCAGCCCTTTTATTTGTGCTAATAAGTGTTAATAAGTGTTAATAACGGCGGGAAGTCGAACACCCTAAGTTGGATCAGGGACAGTGGTGATTTCTTGTTCATCAGTTTCCGCTTTTTAACAACTGCATAAAGCAAGGTAATTTTCTTTATACAAATCAATCCAAGTGAAACACTTAATTTAAAAAGTATGTTTTTATTTTAAATGAATTGTCAAAAGTACTTAAGTATTACATAAAACCCACTGCATCAAACAGAGCGAATGTATAATGTAAACACAATTGTAATATTGGTTTTACATTTTTTTTGTGTGGTGACAGCGACTGCAGCCGTGAGGATTGCTGGCTTCCCATTATTTTTTTGAGCGACGAATGTTTTGCTTACGCCCATTAGCAAAAACCAAAGGTGTCATACGCTGAAGTATATTGCAGCTGTCAGTCAAAGGAGGTCGAAAATCTAGTATTAAACGTCGCGATTTTGGTCAGTAATTTCGGTCTTCAAAAAGTGCTTCAGCTATTTGGCTTTTTTATTTTTGTTGCCAAATTTTTGGTGCATCGCTGCATATTACTGTTAGACAAGGCCTGGTAGCAGGCAAGCTTTTGCTGTTTAACGACACGTAAGTGGAAGTGTGGCTTCTTAGGCCTGGTAGCTGAAAGCTTCGCCCCGACTCCCCATCGCTGTCGCAGCTCTGCCCGTTTCGATGGATCCCTCAACATGGACCTGAATGAGATCGCCATGAACCTGGTGCCCTTCCCGCGACTGCATTATCTGGTCTCGAGTCTCACCCCTCTGTACACGTTAGCGGACGTCAACATCCCGCCGAGGAGGTCTGTGTGCTGCCCCCACTTCGGCTTTTACTCCGTCGCTCTCCTCTTGGAGAACTTGTACTGGTCTGTATTAAAGAGCTTCTTTATATACAGTCGTGAATGAGAACCTTCTTACCATAAGGGCTATATTGTACCGGGTTAAACAACAGTTGTTACCTGAGGTAACCACAGAAATAGATGTGAGTGTCCAACATTTTGATATTTTGCGTGTCTTGTGAAGTATGCTTTGTATTAGGCAGGTGCAGTAAATGAAACATGGTGAGATTGTAATCACAGTGAAGTGGCTTATCTGTTCAGGTCCAGAATGTCAACATGAATTAAGAATACGCTGTCGGCTGCCAAGCCGGGATGATTATCCTGACTTGTGTTTCCTGTGTCGCTGTGTTTCTGCTCAGGCTGGATCAGATGTTCACAGATGCCTTCAGCAGAGACCACCAGCTCATCCAGGCAGACCCCAAGCACAGCCTCTACTTGGCTTGCGCCCTTGTTGTCCGGGGCAATGTTCAAGTATCTGACCTTCGCAGGAACATCGAGAGGTGGGCCCGCGTGCTCTCTAGGGTTGAGCAGCCCTGCTTAAAGGAGCCTTTCTGCCTTCCATGCAGGAACTTTACTGACTCTTAGACTCTGTGCCATTGCCAACAACTCAGATATAATGTTGCCATTCACTGCAGAGCATTGGTGCGAAATATGAAATCTGTACTTTACGGGGGTGGCGTTCAGCCTGTTCCCTTAAGACGCTCCCAGTGGTCATTTGCCAAGAGAAGCTGATGTCCGTATGAAAGGACATATCTGTATCTCATCGAGGTATAAATCAGGCATGTGAATCTGCATCTTGAAGCTAATATGCATCTTGAGATAAAAAGTCAGTGACGTTAATTTAAGGTTATTTGCAGATAGTGACAGTGTTGTTTCATAATGCATAAAACTGAGACGACAAACAACGGTTTCAGCTGTTGACCTGCCCCCCACTGCAGGTTAAAGCCCTCCCTGCCCTTCGTGTCCTGGAACCAGGAAGGTTGGAAAACCAGCCTGTGCTCAGTCCCCCCCGTGGGCCACACCCACTCCCTGCTGGCTCTGGCCAATAACACCTGCGTGAAGCCCACCTTCTTGGAACTGAAGGACAGGTTCATGAAGCTCTACAGGAAAAAGGTAAAAGCACCTGAATTCTGTAGGCTCAGGGGAAAATGCCGCCATGTCTGTGCCTCCACCCTGAAGCTCTCAGTAAGCATGCTTACGTCTGTCCAAACTCTGGGCTAACGGGTTTCTCCAGGGATCAAACCAGTGGTCAGAGTCTACATGGTTTCTGGTTTCTGTTTCCTGACATCCCTCATTGGTCTAGTTTTTGCGTCTTTTTGATAGTCTGCTGTCTGCCCCTCTTCTACCTCCAGGCCCACCTGCATCACTACCTGCATGTTGAGGGTATGGAACAGGGCTGTTTCACAGAGGCCATTTCCTCTCTATCTTCACTGATAGAGGAATACAGTCAGCTGAACGCCACCAAGGGCACGCTGACCCCAGATGCACCCAGGCTCACTATCGCCACCTAAAGGTCTGTCTCACCCCTACGGTCAGCTGAAAGATATTTTCCATCTACACTTCGTAAATGCAAATTAGCGGTTGGAAGATGAATGGGCTCACTATAAGCAATTTAAACATGTGTGTTTATATATTTTTGTGTGGCTATTTCGGTTTGACCTTGTAGCGAAACACATCTTATTTACCAACCATCTTAGATCAAACTTGTGATTGGATACTTGTGCTTAACCGGTCACTGTGAATAGATTTATACTGTAATGGTATTTTGCTTGTTCCTAAACACATGTCTTTATGCCCAAGAAAATCATTTATAATAAATGATCAGTTGAAATCACTGCAGTGAAATCATTTACTTAAAAAACATAACACCTGATGGATTACTGGATAATGTGGTTTTGTGTGCAGAGTGTGTGATGTAATTTATCCTAAAAAACAAAAAGCAAAGTCGGTGGTAACATGAGAATAGTTGCTCAAGTGAACATATGTGTAATAAAGCAGTTTCCTCATTTTTATTGAGACAGTGCGTGATAATTATGTGTTTAATACTAATTGAGGGTGTCTTTCACACTGATTAATGTCTCTGCTTGTCTTTCCGTTTATTACAGAAGGAACATCACACAGGTAGTAATTCTAAATGATCTGAGTCATTTCTAGTTACCTTGGGGAACAATAGATGGGGGCTTGTTCTGCTTTCCTTTCTTGTCAGCTGGCTGAGTCGTGTTCAGCCGGGAGCTGGATCGTCGGGTTGCTTTGTGCCGATGTGCTGTGGAAGTCTGGTGTGATGCAACCGTGCAGTAATCACTGTGCTCATAAGTGTGCTATAAGCTCACGATGACCGTCGATTGGGTCGAGTGAGTCAAAGGCACGCCTAGGAGGCATCGTTTATGGTGACTTAAGCTTGCTTTGCAGGCATCTGACACTTTTAATAATGTTATGCATCATATAAAACTTTCCCAGCAGAGGCATATGGTAATTAGCTTCCTTTGATTTTCTATTAAGGTGAAGTTATATGAAAATTAGTCTTACCGAAAAATATCTATATAAAACAGTACAGTTTGTGTTATCTTGCAAGACTGGGACAGCTCATGAAAATGTGCCATTATAGAGCAAGATCTTTCGTGCATCTACACGAATATATGTTTGTTGATTCAGTGCTGCCTAGTACTAGAAGATCATATAGATAAGTAAAGTAAAATGAAAGCAGTGTAAATGAAGTGGCAGTGGACATGTGACTGATGACCGTCAGAATAGTGAGCGAGTATGTACGCCCTGAATGGGACGGAGTATGTACGCCCTGAATGGGATGGAGTGTATACCCTGAATGGGATGCCAGTGCATCACACTTATCACAGTTTCACTAAGCTGCAATGCTAAGTTAAAAAAAAAATGTGTATTATTTAAATAATTCCTGTTTGCCGATAAATTGAAATATGAAGTCGCTCATTCAGTGTTATAGAGATATGGATGTTTTTTATTCATTTCAGTTTACCCTGAGTTCAACTGGAGGTTAATTTCTCTATTTTTCCCCCTTTTGAAGTCCTTGTAATTCACAGTGGGGGGGGGGGGGGTGTTTCCCATGTTTTTTGCAAAAAAACACACGCACATCGCCTAATTTTAAAAAAAAGATTGACTTTTCTATTCTAAACCAAACCCAACT
>JAODKC010000043.1:3441864-3452134 GCA_026777985.1 Mormyrops attenuatus
CCCCCCCCCCCCCCCCCCCCCCCCCCCCCCCCCCCCCCCCCCCCCCCCCCCCCCCCCGCTGCCCAGTTTGTGTTCAAAAAAACACACGCACATCTCCTTATTTTATAACCAAGAGTTCCTTTTATATTCTAAACAATGCTTTCACACTTTAACACACTATCAGTCAGTGAATGTGGCCAGCAGGCGACCCAGCATCCCGTGGGAGTGGGTGACGGTGGGGGATTGCCTCCATACGGGTGAGTTCTAGAGGAGACGGAGCTCTGTGAACATGTCCCCAGGTCGGCTGCACGCCTTCTGGCATACGCAAGACTTGATCCACTGCATCTTCCAGCGGACGCTGGTGGGGGCACCGCCCCCCGCAGGCGCACAGCTGAAGGGCACGGACACGGTGCGCGAGCTGTTTGGGACACAACAGCGGCGGTCGCTGCACACACCACAGTAGGTGGGCCGATAACTCTGGACGCTCAAGCAGCCCGAGAACCGCAACCTCTCTGCTTTCTTTGCCTGGAACGTGGGCTGGCAGGTCTTTCCTTTGGCAATCTATGGGTCAGACAACATAGAGGCAGCCTTAGAACAGTGATGGTGAGATTCACCTGCACTTCATTCAGCAGGCCACTGGTATTTCAGCTCTATGTGGCCTGGCACAGTTTTAAAATGGGCATCTAGCCAGGATCTTAAGTCGTATTTGTGTTTTGTTTAAAAAGTACCCGGACTTGTGGTTCTGCATTCTGAGATCGCACGTAGCAGGCAGAAAGCCGCGGGGATGCAGCGGTTTTGACAGTAACTTTAGACTTTAAGTCGTGTGGATTTTGAATAGCCACCTTCACATTCTTCAGCGTGGCCTTGTCACATGGCCTCAGAAGGCAGAGGCGCCGCTCTTTTCGCATCTCGCACTTGCTGTTGTCGTTGTTGACCCGATTAGAGATGCCGATCCCACAGGTCCGAGAGCATGGGCTCCAGGGAGTGGACTGGACCAGGCAGTTCTTCTTCCAGGCTAAAGGACGATCCCTGTAAGCTTTCATTATTACAGTTAGAGGCGCCGTGGGGACGGTATCAGCACACACCTTTTCTACCCCACCGAACGCACTGGGTGTGAAACTTCTACATTCGATTTTGAAATTTGGGGTCATGTTGAGATTTGTTGGTCAAAAAATAAGCTGAATTTTTCAAAAGGAACGTTAATTTGTGCTGCTCAAATTGTCATGCTGACAAACCAATGCCTGAACTAGAGAATCACTTTAGGCCAGACTAACAGTCTAAATTCATACTAAGAATGTGCAAACACACCTGGCATGGTCCAGTAATTCGTGTCCTGCTGGTGTTTAGCAGTGTTGGCAGCGGTGCGGAGGGGGGCGGGGCCGAGCAGGCCGGCAGGCTTCTGGGTGAAGGCCGGCATACAGCCGATGGCACCCGCGATGCACATGCACTTGTAGAGCGGGTTGGGCTGGAAGGCCTGACCGTTGTCGTAGAGAATCCCATTCAGGTCACAGCCCACTGCCATCATGTCTGGGATACAGGGATGGTGCCTATGACTGCCGCATAGCAGTAAACCCAAAACCGGATCTAGTAGTGTTCAGTCCAATATCAACAGGCTTGGTAAGAATTAAGACCCCATCAGATTGCATTGAAGCAAAGTAGGGCTGCCGTGATTAGTCAACGTAGGTGATGACTTTGATGCTGAAAATGCATCAACATCAATAAATTTATACAGATTGCTAACTTTTTATCGGCATCAGAATATGCCTCTTTTTTTACTTACGGCAAAAATGTATATTTTTAAGGCATGCTGCTAATCTGCTTCTCAAAATGTTGCCGTAAGTAACGTTCGAAAAGCTGGTGTCCATTATCCAAAGCCTGCAATGACAATTTTATTTTGACAACAACAAACTAAGTTGAATGAACAGTAAATTTGGTTTTCTGGAGGAAAATTAGTGTTTTGGATTAATCGAACCATCTACAAAATAGTCGACAGATTAATTGTTAGAAAAACAGTCGTTAGTGGCAGCCCTAAAGCCCTAAAGGTGAATCACTAATAAAATTGGGTTTAGGTGACCCATTCCTCAAATCATTAAATGAGAATCTTGGACACGTTCCAGAATCAGTGTTGAATGTGGTGGAATCACCAAAATCTACAGTGTCCGGATTTGCTGCTTAAAAGCTTGCGACCAGCTTCCACAATGTTTAATGGGGTTTAAGAAGGTGACGTGACCAGTACTCACAAGCGCACACGCCGATCTGGAAGCGCGGCCGGTCGGCAGAGAAGTCGCAGTACATGCCTTTGTGCGGGTCGCAAACATGCCGCTCGTCGCAAGCCTCGCCCACCTGCCGCGCGCAGGCCTTGCAGCAGCCACAGCCGTCCAGCACCATGCTGACCCCTGGGGGGCACTGGGGCCTGGGGCCGCATTTGCACGGCCACTGGCACAGCGGCTGGCGATCACTCGGGGCCGGACCCGTCTGCAGTGTTGGTACCAGCGCCTGACTCCATACCCTGCAGAACATCTGGACACAGTGGGAACAGGATGGCATCTGCAAGCCCCCTGAAACCAGGAAATCTCCTGGGTGCAGAACGAATCGGGATGTAAAAATGTAAAACCTGTCTTACCGTTGTAAGACTTACATTTACAGTATATTAAAGTTTATTTAGGATGATACCCAATGTACCCCCTATTTTGTTAGCTTAATTTTAATTAGTGTAGGACAAGGTCTAGTTGTACTAACTGCTGCACAGAATCTAAGGAAAAACAGACAATGGATCCTGTGTGATTTATTCATCTTATAAGATAAAAAGTGGATGCTATGTATGCGTTCCGCTCAGCCATTAATAGAGTAATTTATTTAGAAGGAAGCAAGTTAAGGGTGGCCTGTGAGCACAGAAAACGGATTCAGTTGCCCCCCCCCCCCGATGTAAACAACTGGCTTCTTTGTACCATAATGCTCAGTGGTATTTCACTGAAATTCAACATGCACTGGAGTAATCATCTCTGGTTAACAGTCTTAGCGTTCATTCTGCAGATGTTCATGGTTTCGCTCTTGAAAAGTGACCATTTGCAGGCGAGTACCAAAGAAAAACATTTAAAAATGTTCGTTTACTCCTGTTCAGATCCCTGCGCTGTCACTGTTGTCGTGGCCTGTCCAACTGTATCGACACCCTGGTGCTTCTTGGGGTCGGCAAAGGTCGTGTCAAAAAAAAAAGTCTGAGGCTTTTCTGTCTATTTTACAGAATGAGGCCCCCTCAGACCATGAGAACGCTTCAATTTGAATGCAACCCCCCCCAACCATCTCTCTTTAGTCAGCATCCATCCCAAACCTGACCCCCACCCCCAAATTGCAGTCTGTTTTAGTCACCAGTCCCACCATACCCTCAGCTTTCTATCCATCTCTACTGGAGGAAAAAAAACATCTCATAGCCTTTAAATAATATTTTTCTTTCCAGTCCACTGAAATATCCTAGCAAATGTAATATTCTGTCATTCTAGTGTGACATCGTTTGTTTACGTCGTCCTCTGGGGTGTTTGCTAATGCATGCTGTTTTTGTGCCATTCTGGATATCTGTGTCTGCCAAATTCTACATCATCAATTTCCCTTTTGCCTACTTTGTTTGCCGTAAGCATGTCAACACCTTCCCCTGTGTGATCCCATCGTTAAAAGACAAGGGTGTCAAGTGTCATAAAAGTGACACCCCCCCCGCCACCTTCTCTTAACGCATCTGGAGGAGCATCCCTCACAGCTGCTGCTTGTGATTTATGCCAGAGAAGATATATCTGCCATTTCCTACCTGTTGCGCCAGCACGAGCAGGAGGGCGTTTCGGAGAAGCAGGGACATCTTATTAGCGCTCGTGTCGGACAGCGTTTGAACGAGCGGAGGAAGCGAGGTGTAGGGGGAGCGAGAGCGGGAGATTGAGGGAGTGTGTTGTGTGTGTTCGAGAGAGAGCGAGAGGGAGTGGGAGCTGGGGAGAGAAGGAGAGAGGGCTGACCTAGCGGAGGGGCACAAAGCTCACTCTGTCTCCCAGGCAGAGACACCTTCGCCTGCAGCACAGGTCCAAACGTGAAATATTTCCCTCTTCCCTCAAAGAGCCACAGCTGTGGTCTGTGTATGTTGCTACACTGTAGCCTTATCCTTTAAATGCAGGGTCACGTGGAGCGAGCAGGCAAATCTTTACATTCTCTGTGAAATAATTCTGCCTTTTTCTAGGCTTTGGGGCTGTGCTGTTTACTGTTGCTAAAATTTTAATTTGATGTCTATTTCTCTCTCTGAAAACACTGTTTTTATTATGACATTTTCTTTTTTTGAAAATCCTTTCCTCACATTTTTTTCTCCCAGTCACAGTTTTTGAGTTCATGAAAGGGGGAAAATGTCTGAATAATTCATTCATTTCCCATAAGCGCTCTTCAGATCTAGAATCCCCATGCCTCTGAATCATTTCCCGGGCCCGGGACACCCTGGGTGGCACACCATTTCATTACAGGGCCCTCAAACTCAATGGCACATTAGGATCCTTTTAGGGACACCGGTCCTACTTTGGACTGTAGGAGGAAACTAAGCTAATCTGGAGGATAGAGGAGCGGTAGAGTTATTTTCATTCTAAAAGTTTTGCTCCAGAAAAGCACGCAGTAAGCCGAAAACAAAACAAAGGTATGAACAAACGATTTCAATTTGTGCAGATTCCTGAAATGTGAAAAGTGGGACTCGAATTCATTTCACAGTGAAGAGCAGCGATATATGTGTTAGATTTCTTTGTTAGTGCTCCCTAAGCGTGCGGAAAGTGACACCCTTAGGGACGCAAAAGGACATTTAAGGTCATGTCACAATTATATAGAGAATCATGTTAAGCAAAGTAGACAAAGTACAATAGTACTACGTGGAACCAGGTGAGACCCTGATTTCACTTTCAGTTTCGGTTATGGACAAGTATAGGTGAGTGGTGCTTCACGGAAGTATGTCAAATGAGGTAGTCTGGAAATGACTGGGAAGGAGTGTAGAAATGGAGAGATGTTTGACTTTTTTCAACGGTAGTAGAAGGTGTAAAATCCATCTTCTGCTTCATTATAGGCACCTGAAACTGACAGTGGTATGTCACGTTTTTTTTTTTTTTGGCCAGATGACATGGCCACACTTAGAAGTTTATTTGCTTAAGGAACCGTCCCGACTGGGAGTCATGTCTCTTGTGTGTGGTTCAGGGCCCTGGAGGCTTATTGGAAAACCTTCAGGGACATTCCTATGCTTGCCTCAGCCCATTTCACACACAGAAAAAGTACCGCACCCGCCAGTGCGCGGCTCGCGAGTCACAAGCCATTAACTACGGCTTTGCTTCTGTGCAAAACTATTAAAGCAGCCTGTCTGAAAGGTGTCTGTTTCAATAATTCAGTCTTCTTTCTTTGTTGAAATTAAGGTGGAGTGTGATAATTGAGTGAATTTTCGTGAAGTATTTTAGTCTCCTGTAGGGCTGTGGGCTCGAATCTCATTACTGTGTGTAGTGTGGCTTTTTCAGCCATCCCAAAAAATGTGCAGGTGTGTCCTGCGATTTGCCTGGCATCCCGGCCAGTGTGTATGCCTTCCTTCTGCCCTGTACTGCCTCCAGTAGGCCTCTCCAGGAGAAGCAGTTAGAATAAGGATGGATGGGTTGTATAAATTCACTTCTCTGAGTTCCTTCGTCCCTTGAGCAGTCTGACATAATCTCTCACGGAATGCGTACAATAAGTTATGTTGGATGTACAATACACTGTTTGCTGTTTATTAATATGTGCAATATGCAAATAATTTATGTTGCTGGGTAGTAGTCATCTGTTCTGGGTAGTGATAATCTGTTCGAAGACTCAACATTGTATAAGTCATCTTTGCAGATCCTTTGACATATTTTGTACGATTATCTTATTTTCGTTTTTTTATTTACCTTTATTTTGTATTTATTAATGCACCTTGTCATAATAGTAATTTCATTGTGTTGCACAATGATAATAAAGTGTGTGAATTAAACCAACCCTCTAATTCCCATGGAAGAAAACCAGAATAGCTTTGTTTGTTTCATAAGCATATTTAATCACATCTTGCTGGTGCTTCACTCTTTCTGTCGTGCCAGTGGACCTCTTGATTTAAGGGTAAAACTCACAGATAGATGTTTTTGTGTCGGGTGTGGATGAGCCTCTGTTCTTGCTTTGTTATGCAGCAGAGAGCCGCTCCGCCACTGTTGCATGCTGCTTCCCGCCATCGTCACACCCTTGGGTTTTTTTTGTCGTTCTCAGCTTCGTCTCCATGGTTACTGCCGTCTGTCATTTTGGGTTTTCTGTCTGATTTGCTCTGCAGACCCAGCAGGCCTGGCCTCTCCGCAGTTCCCGCCCATGTCAGGGTTCACATATTTACACAATCGTCATCAGCTCTTCTGGGACCTGCCTTCTGTGCCACACCGAAGCAGTGTCCCTGGGGCCATGCAGGTTGAAGGTGTGACCTGATCTTCTGGAAGCAGTTGGACTGTGACCCATTTGGGGAACACCTTACCATCGGTTTGCCCTGCCCTTTCACTGCCTCCTGCAGTACTGGGGGGTGTACCCAGAAATCTGAAATGTATGCTTCTGTTCGGAATAACACGCTCCTTTGTGGGAAGCTGGAGACTATTTTGAGACCTTGAGCAGAGGTACTGCTAGGATTAATGGACACAGCTCAGCTTTAGCAAGCTGTATGTTATGTGCTGAAAGCTGTTATTGATAAGATATAGTGCAGTATTTATTTTTAGTACCTGTGCCTCTACAGTTTCTATCGCTTATTTATTTGTGTTCATACAGTCGCATTAACACTTGTGGATAAAACAAATTTGTATTCTATGGCTTCTTTATTTTAATCTTTTATTTTATTTTTATTCTATCTTATATTGTTCTTGTGTCTGTGTGTTGTGGCAGTCATCACATAAGCAATTTCCTCCGGGATCAATAAAGTTTTCTGATTCTGATAAAAAATTAAATATCGGTCCATCTTCCAACCACTTGTCATGGGTAGGTATGGAATATTCCTGCTGTATAGTAATTCAGTATCGATGTAGAAATTGTGTTTTATTCAGATTTATACATTATGCAATTTCACATTAAAGTGAGCACACGTTGGATTGCGTCAAGTTTGCCAGCTAAAAAGAAACGCACAAAGGGTTCAACATCCTTTTCCCATTGAAATAGGAGTCGTCAGTCCTGGCACCCAGAACAGGCTTGAAAGTCCTATTGAAAGTCCTGAAATACCGGCTGGGGAAATGAATAGCTGCTTTGACAAATATAGCATGTGACGAACTTCCAAAGATGCATGGCATCATTTATGCTGCCTGCCATCGGTTGGAGAACGAATGCAACATGACCGGTACCTGCAAGAGCCTCCGCATCTTCAGCAAGATTGTGTTTGACGACCTTCACCGGTTGCTGCTGCTGCTGAGGGTTCAGCCCAGTCTGCTCGGTTCCGCCCCCTGGAGGATGAAATCGGTGTGGCTATATGGGTTGTGGGAATCCATGTCAGAGTGAGACTGAGACCCTCTCTCAATCAGAAGTCACCCACATAGTCAGAGAGTGACGAGCAGTTTCAGGCCAGTTAAAGTGTAACTCCTTTAGTGATGCCAGTGAAAAAGTCTCTTTTAAAATCTTATTTTATGTATATGCTAATTACACAGATCACTCTGTCACTGTATTCTATGGTTTCTTTTCTACACAAGATATTTGTAGATTTTTTGTTGTGTGTCTGTAAGCTATGTGTGTTGTCCAGGTAATGACCGAGCTTTGATGGCATATTTGTCTATGCAAGTTTAGTTAATCTAACAACTTCAGCTTCATCTTTGGGACCCATGGGTGGCACCCCCCTAGGGAAGAGAGGAGGTGGGGGCCCCTCAGGAGATGGTGTCCTAGATGGCCACATATGTGACATGCAGACACTCACTGTCTGCATGTCAATCTGTGAAAAAATGATTCCCAAAACAGATACAAATTCAACCTGCGATGCATCCTTAAGAGCAACGCTCATCCACTGGAATCCAGTGACTCGTTTTACAAGAGCACAAACCACACGGTTCTCATCATTTTTTGGTGATTCTTTCATGCCTTGTGCCTTTTTGTTGATGGTTCTCTCTCTCTTAAACTATCACACACAAACAGACAAATGAGTTTGGCCCTTTTACTCCTCTGGAGCAGAAAGTCCTTCCCCTGTGAGGACTCCACCTAGGAGAGCCAGGTCACTCCCAGCAGAAGAGAGTCATATGGCTGTGTGCGGTACTCTGCTGGTGCGCGGAGGAAGGCATCCCTTGCTCCCTCTCTGCGATCGAGCCACAGGTGTGATGACTCTCGAACTTAAATGGCTTTATAGGCGCATCGCTTGAACCTGAGTAGCCAGACGAGCTGCCTTCTCTGGATTCCAGTTCAGCCGCTCGGTCGCCTCTCTTTTCGGTTCATTTAGAGCAATGCTTCAATCATGACTTTATAATTCCCTCAGTGAGATTCGGACAACTCCTTCGCTTGCAGTCACTGCATTGGTTCCAGAGGAGAAGTGGAAAAAAAGCACCAGCCATGAATTTTGATGATATTCTCTACAAGATTGGCAGTTTTGGAAACTTCCAGAAGACCCTGCATGTATGGATGTGCCTCCCGCAGATCTTCCTGGCTTGCCACACGCTCGTGTCTGTTTTCACTGGGGCAGTGCCCCCCCACATATGTCGCTCCAGATGGCCGCTGGCAGGTAACCAGGCCCTCCCCTTGAACATCAGCCAAGCCGCTGGACCGGAGGGGGGTCCTGACCTCTCCTGCACAGCCCTCGATACCCAAGAACTTTCCAACCTTAGCAAGGCCCTAGCCCTGAGCAAGAACCACACGACGGAGGGCTGTGCAGGGGGCTGGGAGTACAGCAAGGAGATCTTCTCCAGCACAGTGGTGACCGAGGTGAGTGGGCAGGACATGAAGGAAAAGCCGGCTGTCTGTCGATAGCAGATGATCGTCATTCACTCTGAAAACTAGGGTTGTAAGGACCTCCCTGCCAACATAGTTATTGAGCACGAGAAAATGTGTAGAATTATATCCAAAACAGGTTTCAACTGGAAGGAGCTCAAGATTCCTATAGTATAGGCTTTGCATTCTATGTCCTCTTCAAGCTCTAGTAATAAAAGGTGGAACTTCACCTCTCTGGAAAGGTAGGAGCCCAAGCTATTGTGGGAGATAGAAAGGTATCAGCTAGATATACTCCACCTTGCCAGACTTCTTGATCAGTGACTTGATTAGTCTCTCCAACTCTGGAGATCCCTGTGGTGAATGACCTCAGGTATCTGTGGGGATGCTCACAAGTCTCAGGCTGAGGGTGATGCAGTAGTGTGCAGCGCACAGCCTTCTTAGAGAGGGTGGCTGAGGTGATTGAAAGGACCTAGAGATTCTGTGTTCCTCCTGGGAGACTTCAGTACTTGTGGAGAATGATGGTGATGCCTGTAGGGTCAAGATTAGGAAGAATAGCCTCACGGATCAAAAGCCAAGTGGTGAATTGTTATTGGACTTCAGTGAAAGCCATATTAAAACACTCAAATGTCCATAAGTGTACATGATAACAGAGCACCCCAAGTCAAAGATCAATGACCAGGTTTATAAGCGATAGTAGTGAGTTGGTATGTGGGAAAGAGGCCAGACAAACAGGCAGGGGTTGCAGGGAATGTCTGGCCAATCTATGTTGCAGAAGATTAATTCTATGTACGATACAAAACCAGAAAAAAAACTTCCCCTGCTTCTCCAGTAGTGGGGAACTGCTGACCAACTCCGGAGATATTGTCAAGCACTGGAAGGAATGCTTTGAGGAACTCATCAGGAGGCAAAGCAGGAGTCCATCGTTGTGACTGAAGTTGCTACAGTGGTGGAGGAAAGGCTGCAGGGGTCGATGACATCTGTCCTGAGGTGGCCATCGTTATTTTTACGAAGGAGGATCAGAAGGTGTGTTCCAACTATAGAGGGATCTCACTTCTCAGTGCTCCTGGGAAAGCCTGGCTGGGGTGCTGCACCAAAGACTCCCCTAGGATTCGGGAGGAAAATGTGGATTCCGGCCTGGCCATGCACCAGTGGGCTCGTTTTGCTCCCTCGCACATCTGAGTCAGGATTCCTGGGTGCTGCCACAGCTTACATGTGCTTTGTGGACCTGGAGACGGCATGTGACTGGAAGTCTGGGCACATGCAGTGGGAGGGCTCGCAACAATATGGAGAGTCTAGACCAGGGGTCACCAACCTTTTTGAAACTGAGAGCTACTTCACGGGTACTGAGCCATACGAAGGGCTACCAGTT
>JAODKC010000043.1:3498310-3517346 GCA_026777985.1 Mormyrops attenuatus
TATTTGTGTTTTGCATGAAACTCTGATATTTCACAATCAGAGGCTCAGTTGTTCCTAAGTTTATTCCATTCCTCCCTCCAGCTGGTACTTTGGCAAACTGGGCCGCAAGGATGCCGAGAGGCAGCTCCTGTCCAACGGCAACGTGCGCGGAACCTACCTCATCCGGGAGAGCGAGACCACCAAAGGTAACCGCGGCGACCCGGAGGCGGGCCGAGGAGGCTAGCTATCGGCCGGCCAGAGCCCAAACTCTCTAACCTCTACCAGATGGCCCGTCTGCTGTGATAGTTTCTGCTTTGTATTTTTAAGAAAATAGCCAGATTGTCCTTTTGAAAGCTTGTAATTTCAGCGTTAGGGCCCGGTGATGTAGTTAGTCTGCGCTGCCACACATAGGGCAAAGGTGCGTAGTCCCGTCAGTGTGAAGGGCCTGGACCGGGCCACTGCTGTCGTTGCAGGTGCCTTCTCCCTGTCCATCCGGGACTGGGACGAGATCAAAGGGGAGCACGTGAAGCACTATAAGATCCGCAAGCTGGACAGCGGAGGGTACTACATCACCACCAGGGCTCAGTTCGAAACCCTTCAGCAGCTGGTGCAGCACTACTCTGGTGAGGCTCGGCCCAATAGCGGCTGCGTTTAGAAGAGAAGATCAGCATAATTCATCCCGGCGGAAATTACTGTGCAAGATTAAACAACAGCTTGAAAACACCAAAGCGAAAATGCAGTATAGTATAAGAAAATAGTTTAATACAAAATATAAAATGGTATAAAGGCAAAAGGATAAAAAGATGAAGTGTGTAACTAAAGTTTTGCAATTCGCTTCCTTTCCCTGAACAGGCTTTGACCTAGTTACTCTAACCAGGTGACATTCTGCGATCCTGTTTATCAGCACTGAGCTCATAAAGGGAGTAAAAGGGGGAATTGGGGCTGCAGAGCCCCTGTGGGCTGATCCCTCCTTCTGGGGGGGGGGGGGGCACTATGCTGGGAGCAGGATACAGCTGCTTAGCCCCCCCAGGACATGCAGACTCGTGTGGGTGAGCCCTCAGGCTGCACGCTCATGCTGAGTCGTCACCTCAGTATGACATCAAAAGGGTTTCTCTCCTTCGGGGCTCCGGGTTACAGGAAAATGGCACCTGCTGTGTTTCGGCACCACCCCCCGCCCCCATCTGGCCTGCTGCCACTCTGCACCGTGCCTGCCCCCGCCTGCTCTCTCGCTGACTGTCCACTTTCCCTAATGTGCCAAGAAATCCGGCACGAATCGCCACGCTCCGCTGCCTCCCTTTCAGTCTGCATCAGACCACAATGTCCGGGCTGGAACCCGCCGGTGGGCCATGCCCTCCCTGTCCCCCCCCCAGAGTGTGAAATGGTCACCCTTTGCAGTAAAGGGGTGAACCAGGCCATCCTGTCACACGAGGAGAGGAAGACATACCAGCCCATTATGTTTAGGGTATTAATGGCAGTCACGTGTGTCAGTACCATGCTAATTGTAATTTATAGTACGACCTTATTAAAATATACACGTTGCTGCTGTTTCATGTCATGCGGCACACGGCAGATCTATAAGCGCCTGCATCCTCCGAGGGTGATATTTAGTCCCTTCTCTGAGTCTCTCTCCCTGCAGTACCTCTGAGATGATTAAAATACGCTGTTTTGTCTCCCAAATGTTTGCGGTTCCGCCCGTGGATGGGATGACGCGCGCGTTGACATCTGCCCTGGCCTAGTTTGCTTTCGCCACGCGGCCACCCAGTCTCTGGAGTGCCCCCGCCTCGCAGCTCTCTCCCCCCCTCCCCCGCACTCTTCCTCCCCCTCACGCCGCCTGCCTGTGTCTCCCCCCGCTCTCTCCTCGCGCAGAGCGCGCCGCGGGCCTGTGCTGCCGCCTGGTGGTGCCCTGCCACAAGGGCATGCCGCGCCTGGCCGACCTGTCCGTCAAAACCAAAGACGTGTGGGAGATCCCGCGGGAGTCGCTGCAGCTCATCAAGAGGCTGGGCAATGGGCAGTTTGGGGAGGTCTGGATGGGTATGCGCGCATGCCCACCGCCGTCGCCGCGGAAACCGGCCTCAGGCAGCGTGGAAGGTGCAGCCCTGGGAGGCGGAACTGTGCATTCTGGGTAATGAAGACATGACTCAGCCATAGGAAAATGAGGGAGTTCTGGTGAATTACGGATGCATATGTAAATTAAGATGCTAATGTTTTTTGAATACTGTAGGCTGATTTTTGGGGGCATTCTGCCCACCCAGGGTGAGGCCTGCACCTTCCACCTCCCTCCTTGCATGTTTATCTCCCTGATAGTTAATTCTGTTCCTTGCCTTCCTTCCCCTCCCCTCCCCTATAGAGAGCGCGGATGGTTTGTGCTATCAGTTAACAAGCGTGTGTGTGAACCTGTCCCCTGAAACCGTGGGCCTGTCCCACGATGCATGGGAAGTCTCCCGTGACTCCTTAGCCCTGGAGCTTAAGCTCGGGGCTGGATGTTTTGCTGAGGTCTGGTTTGGTAAGGAAACGACTTCTTATTTTACTGTAACAACCCGTCTGGAAAAATCCGATAACCCACAGCGTGTTCCCCATGGAAAAGAGTCATGTGACACTAATTGGCCTCTGCGAGAAATATGGATGGCCATCCGCTTGCTTGCCACGGGGCTGTGATCGGCACGTCCCACCTCGCGATGGACAGACTGACGTGGGTTCTCTGGTTTTTCCAGGGTATCCTGAATTCCTACAGACTTTCCATTTCTCAAATCTTCCCTTTTAATAGAAACTTTCTGTGCCAACTCGCTCTTTCCTCTTTCTTAGGCTGCCATTAAAACTAGTGCAGCGTATTGAATTTTGGTTTACTTACTGGTGTCTCAAAACTTATTTTTTAGCGCCCCCTAAAGGGCTAGAAATACCATAACGCGTAATATCAATTCGTTCCACATGGAGCTCTGGAAGGCCCTCCCCCATCTATGGGAGCCTATATGCCCCCCCCCCCCAAGCATCTTAACAAACCAACTTCAATACGCTGGATCATTGAGTGCAGTCCTGACAGGAGCCTTTAGGTTTTTCACTGGGGTTTGTTTGGCTTCAGCACCATCTCACCAGACCCTTGAAATTGTTCTGATCAGTGAGCAACCGTGGGTGTGAGCAGGTTGACCCACACTGGATTGTGGGTAATGAGGCATGCCCGCGTCGTGGCAGATGGTGTGTCGGAGAGAGGAGCTTCGCTGCGCCGCTCTTTATGTTAATCGCTCTGTGTTGGATTATCCTCGCAGGCGTTGGGCCGCCGTGCCCTTTTGATGCGTCAGACCGTCGTCTGGTCCCACGCAGGCAGACGCATTGGTGTCAGACAGCCTGGCCTCATGATTCGATTGTGTTTGCTGCAAAGGCAAACGAACCCCAGAGTCGGTGTCGCTTCTCTTCCTCTTCTACTCATATTTTCAATCCTTTTCTGTAACATAGTGTCAAAATTGTATCCAGTTAAATTGATTTTCTTCTCAGTCTTCTTAAAAACAGTGAGCCAAATCTGAGATGCAAGTGTTTTTCATTGAAAATGACTTTGCACATTTGATATTTTAAGATGTTTGTTTGCTGCAGCAATTTACAGTGCAGGGTGTTGCTGTTCCTAAAACAGCTTTACTCCCTCCTGGGACTCGAACGCTCACCCACTCGTTCACAGATCCCACCCTTTCATTGCCACACCAACCCTCTATTTCCGCTGCACACACCCTGACGGCGGTGTTTGCTTGGCGCTACAGGGACGTGGAACGGCACCACTAAGGTGGCCGTAAAGACGCTGAAACCGGGCACCATGTCGCCGGAGTCCTTCCTGGAAGAGGCGCAGATCATGAAGAAGCTCCGTCACGACAAGCTGGTGCAGCTCTACGCCGTGGTGTCTGAGGAGCCGATTTACATCATCACCGAGTACATGGGCAAAGGTCAGGGGTCACTGCCGCTGCCACCAGAGCGTGTGCCAGAGTGCTGAGCTCCGTATCAGTGTCGCTGCGAGTCACTCGCTTTGATTTGGCCCCACCTGCTGCCTCGCCACAATTTTGGCTCATTCACAGTCAGTCATTTAGACAATCAGTAAAAATAGGAAGAAAGGGGTGTTAAATGTACATGTCTAGATGAAGCTTGGGAACAGTGCTGAAGATCATAAGGACATCCGTTCGTCTGCCCGTCTTTTCCGAGCATTAAAAGAAGCCCCCCCCCCGTAGAGTGATGGGCGGGGCTCTGACGTTGTGCCTGTCTGCTGACTCGCAGTGTGTCCTCCTGCTTCCAGGAAGCCTGCTGGAGTTCCTGAAGGATGGGGAAGGCCGCGCTCTCAAGTTGCCCAACTTGGTGGACATGGCTGCCCAGGTGAGTCTCTTTGGGGGTAACGTTCCAATGAGGCTGGCGTAAGTTGAAAATATCGGATAGATAGATAGATAAATAAGTACATAATTACTTTGACTACATACCAGTCAAATAAAAACAAATTAATACAAGTTCATCTCATTATTTATAGTAAAAATTCTCGATACTTAATAAATGTACAGTACTGTACAAAAAAAAGTTTTCCGTTGACTTCATTACTTCATGACTTCAATGTTAAACATTGTGAGATGTTTCAGTTTAGAGACTGGAAGCAGTGTGGATTCTGCTATCGCCCAGCATCAGTGGGTAGTGTCATATAGCATATTGCTAGCCCAGGAACAGATCAAAATTCAACATTCCATGGCTACTTAATGTACATTGCTGTCACACTGTAAAGTCAAAGTATCGTAAAGCAAGGAGCATGAGTATTATTGTTGTTGTTGTTGTTGTTGTTGTTGTTTCAGCATCTTTTTATCCGCCACCTGTTTAAACGCCACTTAACCTGCACCCCTTCTCTGCCTCACTAAAATGCAGACAGACCTGGGGGCATCACCCTCATCGCTAACACATAAAAAGCAGTGGGCTTTGCCCAGATCCCCATAGGTGGCAGCGGTCCAACCACGCTCTTCGGTTATGCCACCTTGTGGCGCAGAGGAATCTGTCACGATGGGGCTGCGGCGAGCGGGGAAGCAAGCACACGAGTCCAGGTTGCGGGGAAAATGGGGTTTATTCCGGGGAGATTAAGCAGACAGGGAACACCAGGCATGCACATCCATAACAATACATCACATCAATGACAGATCTGGGGAAGAATGCGGACTAAATACACAGGGTAACAAGCAGGAAATGGAAAACAGCAGGTAAATGGAAGGATTCCACACGGGGTTAACGAGGAGGCGTGGTCCACAGGAGGGCGATCGGGGCTGGGTGTGACAGAACCCCCCCCTCCGGGCGTGCCAAAGGGAAGAGGCGGACAAGGCGAGACCGGGAGGACAAGACCTAGAAGACAAAACAAGACCATCAACGGGGCAGAGGAAACAAGACGGAAACACAGAACCGGGACAGGAACAGGACATAGGACAGGACCTGACAAAGGACAGGGAAGGCCGACAGACAAACCAGAAACAGGGACGACGGGGAAGCCAAACACGGAGGAACAACAGGCCAGGGAGTGAACAGAGGAGGCAGAGAGGGACGAGGGACGAAGGCAGGAGGCACACAGGGACGAGGGATAGAGACAGGAGGCACAGAGGAAAAGGGCAGAGGGGAGCCCGGGGGAACCCAGGCGAGCGAGGACAGGCGGCCGCAGGGGCCGGAGGCGGAGGGGAGGCCGAAGCCGGAGGGGACCACACAGGGGACGAGGAGACTGACGGAGGGACAGACAGAGGAGGCAAGGAGGAAGCAGGAGGGGACACCGGGGGAGACAAGGAGGGAGCAGGAGGGGACCCCAGCGCAGGCCGGCAGGAGGGGGAAGCCGCGGCAGGCGACGGTGCAGCTGGAGCCGGGGAAGGCGCCGTCCGAGGCCGAGCCGGAGTAGGGGGACCCGGAGGCGGCCGACAAGGCGAGTCAGGGGGACCCGGAGGCGGCCGACGAGGCGCCGGCGGAGGGACCGCCAGAGGGCGACGAGGCACCGGAGGGGGACCCGGAGGCGACAGCCGGGCCGGAGCAGGAGGACCCGGAGGCAGCCACCGAGCGACGGCCAAGGGACGCCCGGGCGACACAGGGGGCAGTGCGGGAGGGACCCGGACCCTGCGCCTGTGGCCTCTCCCCTTCCGGGAGACCGACAGGCGTGGGCCAGGTCGGGCACCACCTTCAGGCCGGGAAGGTGGAGGGGACAGGTCCAAGTCCGTAGTGGCCATCAGGTGGGTCCCCAAGGGGTCCCACTCCAGGTCCTCCTCCTCCCGCACGGGAGGAGGAGCGATGGTCTCACAGTCCGGGACCCGCTTGGGGACTGATGGCGAGACGGGCAAGGTAGGCAGGGCAGACAAGGCGGGTGAGCCGGGAGCGGCGGCGACAGCAGGCTGGAGGGCTGCGGGAGCGGCGGCGACAGCAGGCTGGAGGGCCGCGGGCAGGACAGGCGAGGCAGGGCAGGTCGCGGGCGGGGCCGCGGGCAGGACAGGCGAGGCAGGGAAGGCGGCGGCCTCGGGCAAGGCCGCAGGCAGGACAGGCGAGACAGGGCAGACGGCGGCCGCAGGCAGGGAGGCCGCGGGCGGAGCGGCGGCGACAGCAGGCTGCAGGGAGGCCGCGGGCAGGACGGCTGCGGCAGCAGGCGAGGCCGGCAGGACAGGCGAGACCAGGCAGGCGGCGGTCTCGGGCGAGTGACAGAATCACTGCACGCGAGCCGACGTGGACGCTGTGGCCCTGTCTCTGCAGGTGGCGGGGGGCATGGCCTACATCGAGAGGATGAACTACATCCACAGAGACCTGCGGTCGGCCAACATCCTCGTGGGTGACAGCTTGGTGTGCAAGATCGCCGACTTCGGGCTGGCCAGGCTCATCGAGGATAACGAGTACACGGCACGGCAGGGTGAGAGATGCCCCCTCCCAACACGTCATGCACAGAAGGGGGCCTGGACCACATGTCATTCTGTCAGCGGGTCCGGGGCGCAGCTGTGGCTGATGTCATCATGCTCTCATATGCTCTTCTGCCCAGGATGTTTCCCTGATTTAACATTTTCATCATACTGTGTGACCGGCCAGGCACTAGGCGTCCCTTGGGTGTCCACAGACACGAGCCTAGTTACCGAACTGCAGCAGCTAGCTCCACCCACTGGGTGTGGCCATATATGTAATTTCCTGTCTGTCCCCTCTGCACCGTTGTCGTAGGAGCCAAATTCCCCATCAAGTGGACGGCCCCCGAGGCAGCGCTGTACGGGAGGTTCACCATCAAGTCTGACGTCTGGTCCTTCGGGATCCTGCTTACTGAGCTGGTGACCAAGGGCCGTGTCCCCTACCCAGGTGAGGGCGTGATGCATGATGGGTAAAGTGCCTGCATTTATTAGTGTCCTATTGAGGAAGCGTTTGGCGCTATCTGGGACATTCTCGCTTTTTAGAACGCGTGCAATGCTAGTGAGATGTTAGCTGTTGCGGAATTTGAGAGCAAGTTTGCAGGGGCCTCCTTGGGAGGCGAGTGAGGAGGTGTCACCTTGGGAGGCGAGAGAGGAAGTGACGCAATGGGGTGAATCTGAATGAACTAATTTGCTGTTCTGTGTAGGCTGGTGCCGAGTCAGCCTGCCCCCTGCCTGTGACAGATGTGGGCAATGAATATGGGGAATAATGCCCCCCCACCCCCATTTGATGCCTGTTTTAAGTTTTCCATAGAATTAGGGCCACATAAATACAAGCACATGTCAGAGCCCTTTTTAGTCACTACAGCTGAGGCCTGATTGCCAATAGTCTGTTTGCAGTTTTTGTTTCTTAACATCTATGGTGGAGCTCTCTTTTTCGGAGGTGAGACACTTTCAGCTCCATTTTCCTGCGTTCGAGTGGCCGGCTCCGATTCGCTGAGCCTGTGTGTCTCCATCACCTGACAGGAATGAACAACCGGGAGGTGTTGGAGCAAGTGGAGCGCGGCTACAGGATGGCCTGTCCCCAAGACTGCCCCATCTCCCTGCATGAGCTCATGGTGCAGTGCTGGAAGAAGGACCCTGAGGAACGGCCCACCTTCGAGTACCTGCAGGCCTTCCTGGAAGACTATTTCACCGCCACTGAGCCTCAATATCAGCCAGGAGACAACCTGTAGGGGGCGCTCTCCTGGGCCGCGATGGACCGCACCGCCCCGGCCTGGGCTGAGGTGGGGGAGAGGTGGACCTGCCAAGGCGTGGGATACTTTCAGGAGTCCTGTCAACTATTGCCGAGCTGCTTCGGCCCCCGACGGGTCTAGTCCGATGCGAGAAAGGGACTCAACAAATTGTCATTTGCATAGTGTCTGAGGGGCTTTGGGTTCTGGGGCGGCTGGCATGTGATTTGATGAGTAATTGCCTGTGAGAAGTGTAAATACAAAGCTACTTGACCACTTATACTTTTATTTGTTTTTTGTTTGTTTTCTTAATTTTTTTATATATATGTGTATATATATATTGCTACAGGCTTTATTTTCATCTGGGACAATAAATAACAAGAATAATGAAGGTAACGACTCTTTTTAAACCAATTAACCTGCTGAGGTTTTCTGGCCTGGGCATTAACTCAAATCCGCTTTCTCGTTCATAGGAAAGGCTCTTATTTTCTGTTTCGCTTTTTCTTGGGTAGCGTAATGTCCACAATATGTGAAGAGAGAGAAATCGCCCGTCTCTCCAAGGGAAAAAAGTGGCTCCCGCATTACATGCTCATTCTCTACATGCTATGATACGCAGGAGATTCAGCCAAGTATGACAAAGTTCTCCCTCATTTTCCAACTATTGTTAGAAGTAGTTTTTGTTGTTGACCTATCATTGTAAAAAGGAGTTTCTTCCAAGGTGATAGACGTTAGACTGGTGAGAGTGTGTCAGGGTTATTTGTAATTACAGCTTGAAATGCAAGACGTCTGCGTGTGAACGGCTCTCTGTCACTCAGAAGGGCTGCGTATGCATCTAGACATCAGCTCTGGGTGCCTTTAAAACTGGAATGATGGAAAAGGTGTGTATATGGGATTGACTTGCAGTTTATTTAAGCAGGAAAAAATATTTTTTTAACTTGTGTACAGTGTTCAATTCACGGCCATTCCCGTGGGTCCTATGTCTTCGTTTGCGTTACATGAAGAATCCCTTTGTAACAGCCCGCAGAATGTGCCACCGCTCGATAAGCACCACTCACGCTACTCCTGCAGCACGCCGTCCATGTCTGTCCTGACCACTTTGTCAGGCCTCTTCTTTAATTCTTTTATAAATCAATAATGCATTCTTAGTGTGTGTAATCACAGATGTATGTGCGAACTGTCCTAGATCGACTGATCAATGAGCATATGGTTGGTTCCAAAGGTTAGAGTTTAGACTTCAGCTTGGACACAGTACAAGATCAGGGAAAATTGCAGTCTGTCAAACAGCTTCATCTTTTTTTTTTGATTTCACATTTTGTTTTTAATATAACTGTCCATGGCTTTTATTTCTCATTATTTCTCCATGTTTCATTTTTAACATTATTTTTGTGAAATAAGTAATTTGCCATTTAAAAATGAGGACAATAAACATTTTACACTCTTTTCAATTTAGTGGTCTGTTTTTGGAATATAGCCTGCTTTGTTGCCATGGGTGGTTGCCATGGACACCGTGTGTAGATTGTATCATGTCCGTTATCGATCTGCATATATCCTGTTTGCAAGGTGAAGATCTTCACTGCTCCAGAAAGCAGCTTTTACTCCGTTGTACTGAGGAACCCGAGTGCAGCAGGAGGGCCTGCTGAAGTTAGGAGGTGACCAGAAGTTCCCTTTGATTATCACCGTGATGCGCAAGAGTTCATACTCATCTTTGTAGTGGTCACTGTCTCGGGCACTAGGTGCCCCTTGACCTAGAACCTGGTCTTCACATGTGACTCCCTGACCAGTCTGGCTGCGTGGCAGGTGACCTCCCCCTCTAGCTTAACATTTATGAGCAACTTCACAAGGTTAGTGACACAATGTGGTCAAGGTTAAGCAGTTCTTTAACCCCTTCATACCCCAAAAGACCGTCCCCCACAAGGTACCATGTATAGATGATGTGAGTGAATTTGCATATATAGAGTGACCTCCCAGAGTCTGAGGAGACTGAGGCAGGGATGGGGCAGGACAGGAGACTTTCCGACGGCTAATAATTCAGTTACATTTTAATCACCCTAGTGGTGCCAAATGGAACTGCCGTTTTTTCCCTGACCTCCCCATGATCATAAATTGCTGACACTGGGTCTGTATTCAAATGACCAACCAAGGACTCTGGGGCATCTTTACTACTTTTCCGTCCACCAGGTATGAGTGTCAGTAGTGTTGGAGCAGGATCTACATCCGAGTCTGGTCCACCAATGTAATGCACTTAGGCGTAAATGCATTTTTTTCGCACAGGCGAATAATTGCGTGGCATCTGGTGCACGATAAATACGCCATCACGCGTAAAACACATCGCATTACACGGATCAATTCCTGGCCATACGACGGAGCGGTGCTGCTTTTCCTGCCATGTGTCGCCGCCGTTGGCGTGATTGCGCGGACTCTGCCTACCGCCTTATTGATCGGAGCCCGGTCCTGCCGGCGTTTCGAATGATCCTCTCCCTCATCCTATCTCTGTATCTCGGCACCTTCGGCGCGAACGGATGCTCTTCACGTCTATGAGAGTGGCGTAAGTTTTTCCAATTCATTACTACTTAGTAAATAAATGAAATTATCAGTTTATTTTACCTTAATAATAAATGTAGTCATGGATCAAGGAAAATACTTCGGTATAAAGTCAATTTTATAATATGGCTGCCTTGAAATCTCTGATAGCAGATTGGGGACCGCATTGCTGTCGATCATCCCTGACAGGAGACTCATGATCATCCTGTTAAGTTCATCCGGAGAGCGAAGTGAATGCTGACCCCATTATTCCCATTATACCTTATTTAATCTGTCCTATAAATAAGAGCATTATCTCGATTGCTTTTGCTTTCCCCCAAAGACGCTCTCCAGAATGAGCGGCTAGGACCCTTCGAAATGCACGCAATTCCTGGACATAGCAGTAGTGTGGATTTAAAGTGATTTTATTCATCTTGTTGCTTATGGGCCCCATGACCGAACCAGCATAAGCTCTGGATTCTTTATTTCATACGCAAATTTTAAGCAAGTTACAAAAAGCACAATAAGATTTATTTCCAATGCAACAATGAAGTGTTTACATTAATATTTGCTCTGTGTTGGGTAAGACTAACACAATGAAGGATTTGGTCAATGAACTTTTAAATGCCATCAGTTGTGCTTGTTTCATAGTTTAATTTTCATGAAGATTGATATAATTGGCTATCGTCCTAATTGAAAAATCTAAAATATTTACTAGGTTAGGAAAGTCCTGGCAAGTGATTATGGTACAGTGTTTGTATCTAAAGCAATTCAAAGGTCAGAATGTTGTTGCTGAATTGAGAACATTTATTCTGGAAAAGTGGTCCCCAAAACATTCTGATTTGACTAGATTTTAACTTTCAAGTTGTCCATGCAAACAAATACAAACCACTGAAACACAACAAAAACAGTTTGTATAATCCTGACAGTGTCATGTAGGCGATGCGGCAATTCAAAGGAAACTTCCTGTATTAGTTCAAGGAAAATTACACGCAAGCTGTGTGATGTAATAACAGACATTTATCTTTTATTGTAGTCACTGTTTGCTAGTACCCCTTATCTTAAACCTATACTGCTATCATACCTTGGACGGTAATGGTTTTATTGTAAACATTAGCATGTGAGCTGCTATTGGTGTGGAGCACCGAGAGATGGATGTCTTCATCACCATTCAGAAAGCATACTACCCCCTCCTGTGTGCTTTGGGAATTCCAGGTTTGAACCTGTTTTTTTTTTCTAAAGTCCCCATATAAAAATAGTGTAGATAATGGCAGTCATTATTTAACTGCTATGTATATACTATATTCACCTTCCATATCTCTGAAATTCAATAGTAAATGACACGCATATGAATATGGCCACAGGCTTAAAGGTAAATGAGGATGTGGCTATGATTACGATGCCGATATCGTTCTGTTCTTTTTTTGTTATTTTTCTTCAATAGCGAACCTCTTCACTTTCTACATGGTCTGTTTCCGTAAATGTGGGATGTCGGTGACGGCCGTAGTTTACCTGGGCTCCCTCACCATCATGGACACCTTTTATGTCCTCTGGGTGATCCTTTTGGACCTCACCCTGACGTTCCTGCAGCAGAAGCCTTTTTGGCACTCGCATCCCTGGTGCAGCATCCTGACCTTCCTGCAGTTCGGCTCGCTCTACAGCTCCTCTTGGATTGTGGTGGCCTTCACCATTGAGCGCTACTTGGTGCTGAGCTCCACCTATGCCAGCAGGTGGCGCCAGACCCGCACCACAGCCGTGCTTACCTGTGTAACCATCGTCCTGCTTTCCCACCTGGCTTCCATTCCCATGTGCTGGATCAACACTGTTGTGAGCATCAACATCACTATGCCAGACGGGGTAAACATCTCTGGCCCCCGGTGCCTCTACATGGAGGGTCCCTACTCCACGACAGTGGTGTGGGTCACCAACTTCCTCTCCAGTGGCCTGCCCATCATTCTCGTCGTTCTCTTCAATTCGCTCATCATCAGCCACGTGGTGCAGGCCCACCGCCTTTTCACGAAGGAGGAGCTTCGAGCTATGAAGGTTTCTGGGAGAAATTCCGCAGGTGGAGTTCAGAAAAGCATCCTGCTCCTGGGTACAGTGTCCGCAGCCTTTGTGGCACTTAGCATGCCCAGATTCGTCACGTACTGCGTCCTCCGCACAGTGTACAACCGTGAGGACTTCAACCGCAATGATTATGGACTGCCCATCAATGTGGCCAGCGACCTGGCCAACATGCTGCAAAACCTCAGTTCCACCACCAACTTCATTCTCTACTGCGTGGTCAGCAGGCAGTTCCGCCAGGAGATGGCACACCTGCTTAGCTGTGGTACCCGGATCAGGCAGGTGGGTTCTGTGTTCACACAGAGCACCATGAAAGTCTTCTCTGTGGCGGACCACAGGACCACCACGAGCAGAGATCCCGTCAACATTGTTCTCACTAAACTCCCCAAGCAGACTGAGTTTGGCTGGTGTTCTGCTGGAAGAAAAAGTATCTCAAGCTCTTAGAAAAAGGATCTAATCTAGCTGCCTGCATGTACTGAAGATGAATAATGGATGTCTATAAAGTTTTTTCACTGTCTGCACCAGCCCATTCATATTTGTAGTATGGATCTTTAATAAGAATACTACTGATAAGTCACATGAACGTCAACATACAGACACAAACTAAAGTCTTCAGAACTGGGTGCTTAGGTTGACCACAAGATGACAGAATCCATTTCTTGTGCCGATCGGTGTTTTGAGCCACTTAGAACTTCTGTAAAATGTCTGTCTCGTTTTCCTGGTTTCCAATAAGGGTTTAGGCTCTGTCTGTAAAGTACATGCAGGAAGCTACTTCATTTCCACTCAAGTTACAATACAGCAGTGTGAGGCCCTTATCATAACAAAATTGCCCCAGGGGCATCGGATCAATGGGGGAAAATGGACTCGGACCCCAATCTCTGCTCTCACCTGCATATGTGTGTCTGTAGGATAGGATATGCCAAAACTGAAAAAATGCTATGTACCTGTACCGATGGCAATGAAAGTATCTTAATTAGTGACTGACATCTTTTCTTGCCAATCTTTTTTCTGAAGATTCTAAGATTGATTTTAATAAATTGATATCAATTTCTGGAACCCAGTCTACTGTGCAATTATTCATGTCTGATTGAAGTTTTTCTTTTTGTTTAACTTGGATCTTGGATCTCTTATCTTAGATCTCAGTATCCACAGCTCATGGAAATACTTGGACGCTTTGCTGGGTTTATTTGCCCATTTGATCTTGAAGCAGACATGTTCCATCTGGACACCTCAGGTCTGCTCTTTTCACTGTTTCCATGACAGCAAACACTTAGTGATGTAGTGGGTCTGTGTAGGAGCAGCTCAACGATAATTATGGCGAAGCAGCATTTTGCTTTGATGATAACAGCCCCCTGCTTGCAGTCCCAGGATGCACCTGGCCAATGCAGGACCCCCCAGATTGGGAGTTTGGGGCTTAGCAGTCAGCAGGTTAGGCATCTGAGCCTGTTTCTGGAAGATTGCAAGTTCAAATCCTATGGCTGGAAGAATTATCATGTCACTGATCAGCCCTCGAAGCCATTAACCCGCGTTGCTGCAGACTTCGAACCCCCAGCCGCCATGTCCATCTGGCCCAGTTCACAACAGTATTAATATGCGTCCTGGGTGCTCCGATCACAAGCGGGCAGCATTAAGTACATCCGTCGTCACCTACCATTTACATGTGTCTACACATGCGTCTCGACCGGCTGTTTGTAATCAGATCTCTCTTTCCAAACAGTCACCACAGAATGCTTTACAGAGATTTGGCTTCATAGATCGACGTACGTAAATGGTTGCACGCATTAAGATGTATTCATGTGCAGAGCAGCATCATACTAAGTCTGACCTGCGTTTTGATGTCTGTGCAGTGACATTAGCTGTAATGTCATATTTTCTACTAGTGATTACAATTCTTGCTTGAGATCGTTGCTGCATTTGCGTCACCACCATAATATCTAATAGCCTTTTGCGAGGCTGGGGGCTCTGATCCTGAAATAGAACTGAATTTTTGTGTCAACATTAAACTACCACTAACTGATTTGCAACTCAGTTGTATAGATTCAAGAGCTGCATAGCTAGTTCAGATAATCACAGAGAGTGACGGATGAAACTAACTGTACGCAAGTGTTTCTGGATTGGTCAGTTAAGGTCTATAAGAACTCGACGTCTATCATTTATACATCGGTCATTAAACATTCGGCCAGAAGATGGCGCAATTTCGTTGCTGGCACTCCGACTACTTTGTTCACCGAATTCATGATCACGTTCGGTCCTTCATGGCTGATTATCATTGCCTCCTGTTTGTATCATTGGCTAGTGTTTTTTTATGTGTGTGACATTCTCCAGATCTCTTTAATGAGTCGTGTTGATGGGTGCATGGCTGAAATAATAAGATTATAAAGCGAGCAAGTAGCCTGATCCTCCGTAGACTACAACCAGATATGTTTGAATGAGGTATGTCTACGAGGCGAACGGGAAATCTCACGGCGGCGCTATAAAAATCGGGTTTCTTTATTTCTGTTAGCGCTTACAGTAGAAAAGCATCACAGGAGACATAACGGCAAACAAATAATGAATGAAAGTGCAACACTGTTCTGCTTTTAACGTGATAGACAGGAAGACGTGTCGAAGAACTGTACACCCCCCCCGCCCCCCGCAATAAACCCGCCAAACCTCTAAACTGACATAGTCACAAAGTTCATTTAACCATACTGTCAAAAGCAATTATTAAAAATATAGACTTCATTAACTTGCAAAACACCCACGATGAGATTTTGCGTATCGGGTGATGGGCTTTGTAAACACCTGTCTTTAAATTTTAACGTTTTGCAAGACAGGGGTGTTCACTGTGCAAGTACGTGTGTGCTTATCACAGCGATCCATCTGGTAGCTTGCAACATCCAGCACCATTTCTGTGGTTTCCTCCTTCCACGGTTTTGCCCCAGAGGTCCTACACGTACCTGCATACATCTCGGCCTTATCATATGCAGCCAAAACCCAGGTTTGACAGACCAGGGGAAGAGAAGGCTTTCAGTTTTGTGTTTTTCTTTTCTCCTGAAATGGAAGCTGTCACCTTATCAGAGCGACATGTAACTGATTATTGCCTACAACTGTGCCACATAAAGGTGAAAATTTGTACTGAGCTTTATGTAGGACCGGAGCGTAGATTAATGGCAGTGGTTAGTTCTGTGTATCTATATGTGAAACGTAGAAATTGGTCAGCATTTATGGACCATTTTGCACAGCGGAAGAAAAGCCCACTGTAACCATGTATAGTCCACTCCTACCTGTGACTGATTAAACTTGTGGTATATATTTGCTTTCCCCAGGAGTAAAGGCTGAGTGTACTGAAAACTGCATACTGGAAGTAAACCAAACTGTTGAACTTTGCCAGGAGAAAGCAGTCTCCTTATCTCCCGCAGCTCTAAAGTGCAGTGGAGCCCTGCGGGGGCCCGGCCCGCCTGTTTGGCAGAGGGCTAACCAACTAGGCCCACCTCTCGCTCCCCGTCTACCACAGGCTAGCCCCCTTCAAGGTCAGCTCACACCGTCGTCTGCCAGGCCGCCACCCTCGGCCCAGACTAAATGCAAATTAACCGTTTTTCATCATCAGGAAGTCATTAGGTGCACCATCCTCGTGGCGAACCTGGCGTCTTGTGACAGTAAAGAAAAGCCCCTTCGCCATGTGACCTGCACCGCTGCAATGTTTCGCATTAAATTTGTGATGTCATGCCAGAGAAATTTCCTTCTGATTCTTCTATAAATTTATTTTAGGCTCCTCTCCCTTGGAAGGATAATTGGGAGAAATGCCTTTGTTCTATAGTGAATTTTATCGTACATTAAACCGAGAATGCACTAACGTATGATCATAAGTGGAAGATGAATGCATGACATGATGTTGATTCTGCGTATTGATATATGATACCGTTTCTCGAGGCAGCTGAGGAAGCTGATATGGATAGCCCAGATGAGTGCCTGCATGACCGCAAGCTCTACAAACTGCCCTCACGTGAACCACGCGGCTGGGAGCCTTGCCAGGGAAGTAAATGGCAAGCAGAGGGCTAACCTGCTCTGGAAGAAATGAGGATACAGCCCCCATCCCACCCCCCAGGACTGAGCAGCTGGGGCGTCTGTGATCTGGTGTGTGCATGATGAGGTCTCCCTTCCACTCTCCCAGCCTTTGCTAAGAATTTGCGGCGGGAACCACACAGTAACATACTGGATGGGCAGCAGGTGGCTCAGTTGTTAACGATGTGCAACATAAAATGAAAGTAAGAATCTCCAAACAGACCATGCAGGAAAATACCTGCATAACACCAGAAAGATACTCAGAGGTACAAATGGATACATCCCCTCCGACAAAAACAATAGCGAAACAGCTACATGTACAGATTTTGGGCAGTCTTATCCGCAAAGGGCCAGTGTGTATGCAGGTTTTTGGGGTAACCTTTAGGTCAGCTGTTCAAACCCAGGTGTGAGGACTCTTCAGCCAGTTAGTCCTCTACTTAGAGAGCTACAGTAAAACCCGCCTGCATACACAGCGGCCCTTGTCTGCTCTTCATAATTTCCCGCCTTAATTGTTTGATTCAGAACCAGAAACCTTAAAGATATCACTGTTAAATGATTGATGATACATCAAATGATAAATTAAATACTGCATACAGTTGCCACAGAGATAATGCATGAAGTCTTTCATCTATTGCTTTCCCCAAAATCAGGTCTCTCACTTTCTCATTTATGTGCTTTTATTTAATTGCAGGTTTACCATTTACTTTATGGGCCATGTTTATGCTAACTGGGACAATGAGTCTACAGTCTATCATCCAGACGCTTTTAAACCTTTGACAATTTCTACCAAACTGCAGTGCCATTCCTGCGAAAGAAAGGCCTAAGGGCTGATAAAAGGAGACTTTGGTCCCTTATGTCCTTCATCACAAGCAGGGTGCAAATGACATTTTTACTAATTTATCTGTCGAAATATATTTCTATTATAACGTAGGAGAATCACTGTGATGAAGACAGTAGGAAACATTACTTCCCTCCAGACGTTCGTCTCGCATGAACAACCGGTTAGGCGGGTATGTGTTAAGTTTCTCTGCCTCTTTTATCCGGAAGCGTGTCGCCTAAGGACGGCGTGGTCTCACACCCAGTCAGCGCAGAGGGCGAGAGCAACAATCCAATCAAGCATCAAGAGAGAGGGAGGAGCTATTGCGAAAAAGTAAATACTCAGTAGACCAATCCCATTTGTCGACACAACAGTCGATCAAAATGCTGTCCATTAAGGAGAACCAATAGCTGAAGTATGGGCCAGCAGGGTGCCTTGCGTCTCCAATATTTGAGCTTGCTCTACAATGTTAGCAAGGAATCAACATTAGCAACCGTTTTTATTGGTTGCCTTGTTCGATAATCCTGCGTTATTATTGGCTTATACTGTGATAGGGCGGAACACTGACCTATTGGTGCACATCCGATTGGATCCGAACACGAGGCCATCGAACCGTATTTGGTATTTTGGTATTAATCGCCGTAGTTTTCGCAATACGGACATCATTAATTATACGTATTCAATTTTCAAGACATTAAATCAGCGGACAAAGAAAACTAATGATGTAATATTTTGTTCAACGTTGTTTTAAGGTGAAAAGACGAATGAAGCTAGAATGTGAAAACCGTAAGTCCAATGTGTAATTTATGTCTATGGTTGGCACAAATCCCGCCGCAGTACATCAGGCGCCAATCAGAAACGCGCATGGCGACGTGAGCGGACCAATGAGAAGGCCGGACGCCGCGCGGTTCCAGCGACCCGCTCGCGGGTGCGGATTATGGCTACGGTGACCTGCGTGTTGTGGAGAATACTGCAGTGTGTCAGTAGCTAACCAGTGGAGGCGGACTTTAGGGGAGGGTCTGCCGAGGGGAATGGTGTTGATTAGGGGTACCGAGGAGTGCCGAGATCATATTACAGAGACGGGGGGAAACAATGTCTGTAATGGCACATTGGAGCCATACAGCCAGGGACGGGTGAGCTGCCACATTGGATTTTCCCCACGAAGGACTGGCTGCCCAGCACCACGACAGATTAAGGGAGTAAGAGATTAATGCCTGCAGGAGAAGAGGGGGGAAGAAAATGTGCGCATGGACCTGGGCTGAAACTCGGACGCGGCGAGAGTGAAAAGAAAGTGCTTTCTCTTTAGTTCCCGCACCGCGGCCGGAGCCCGCGTCGCCCGTCGGCGGACACCTTATTGTTTTGTTTACGGAGGCGCGCTTGTAGTTCGCTTCCCGGGAATCGGACGCCGCCGGTATAGAGAGCAACACGGCGGCTGCTGTCGGGGAGGGGGGGGGGAAGCACCACCATTACGGGATGATCTGGACAGCTGTAGAGCCGATCAGCCTTACTTCTTAGGTAGCAGAGAAATTACG
>JAODKC010000043.1:3527521-3546157 GCA_026777985.1 Mormyrops attenuatus
CCCCCCCCCCCCCCCCCCCCCCCCCCCCCCCCCCCCCCCCCCCCCCCCCCCCCCCCCCCCCCCCCCCCCCCCCTCGAAGAGGACTGCGCATGTGAGCACCACGGTGTGCCCCCTGCTGGCATGTGAGGAGCAGTGAGATAAGAGAAACCAGGGGGCGGGGAGGCCTCACCTGCTGCAGGCAGAGGAAACTGGGGTTGGCTTGAGGGCCCCTCTGCCCCCGCAGACATGGGGCCCTCAGGGGCGCTGCTCTGACATCCTGCCGAAACAGGCCAATGGGGGCCAGATCCTGGGGCTTAATGCGCTGTTTATAGTCTCAGTGTTTGTGATTTCTGGGGCGTGCAGCTGGATATCACAGAGAGGGCTGTGGATCACTGACGGACATAACCTGAACTGGCGCGACTTTAAAGCCCCCCTCAGCGTGACCTTATCTGCTTAATCGTATCAGAATATATCTTATACAAAGACGGGTTTCAGACAGGAAAAGCGTTCTTCAGTCGAGGGTAAATCTCGCTGGAAAATCTTCCGAGATGAAATGTGTGCTTGGGTTTGTGGGCCGTCATGTCGAAATCGGATGTGTGGAGGTTTAGAATATATGACGGGTATCATCAGCAGAGTCATAAATTAGCTGGAAAGACTAACCTTTATAATGTGATGAAGCTCTGCAGCTTGTGGGCTCTGGTGGCCTGTTTCTTCAGTGATTTTTTTTTTTTTTTTTTTTTTTTTTGTACGTTCCTTTGGGAGATGCATGAGAATCGTTCTTCACCGCGATATTCAGCATGAGATCATGGTGGCTTTGCTGTTTGAACCTGGCTTCTGCTCCTTCTCTTCTCTGGCGTAACGTTTTGGGTGTTTGTTCATCTCGTCTGCTTTGGGGCCCAGGGCCCGATTCTCCTCCCTTGTGTCACAGACAGTAGGTCTCCTCGACATGAGGAACGGTGATTGCCGTGTCAATAAAAGTGTCTTCTGGCTCTCTTCGCTTAAAATTCACCGGTCGTCAGCGAGCAAAATAGGCATGCATCTACACCTATGCATGCTGTTTCCATGGTACCGAACACTTTGTTACCCTGCCTTCTGGCTCAGTTGTTGTCGGGAGGCGGATGGATGTGACCGGCTTTGCTGAAAGTCCTGAGCCGCAGGTTGCCACACCTGACTGTGGCAGTTTCACCACAGTCACCGTTTTTCTGTTGAGTGGTCTTGCCTGACCTGATGAACTGACCAAACCCCTCTGTCCCCCGTCCTCCAGGCCAGAAGACTTGCCTCCACCTCCACGGTATCTTCCCCTACATCTATGTTCCCTACGATGGCTACGGGCAGCAGCCGGACCGCTTCCTGCGACAGGTGGCCTTCAGCATCGACCGCGCCGTCAACGTCTCCATGGGGAATCCCTCGTCTAACTCGCAGCACGTCTTCAAAGTCATCCTGGTGTCTGGCATGTAAGTGTCCGTTCATCTGCGAAGAGTGTGAGGGGCAGTCTCGTCTCGTCATCACTGTCCTGGTTTATTACTTACTGCCACTTTATGCATTCATTTGGGTTTATTTGTTTAGGTAAAATTAGAGCCTGATCCTCAATTTCAGCATTTCTCCTGGAATTTCTGTGCCATCCAAGGAAATGGCATTTTTCCCATTAGCTCATGTAGCTCCACAAGTAGAGCATCGTGCTAATAACACAAGGGTTGTGGGTTTGAATCCTATGAAGCAGACGTTAAATGTCCCTCCACTGTAAGTCACTTAGGATAAAAGTGTCGGGTTAAGTGAAGCATTACATAGTCAGCTTGTATTGGGGGAATAAAAAGATTATTCATGCAGCCTGATTCTTTGAGATTCAGTGCAGACTGTTATATTGGTTACACCAGTGTTTCCTAAAGCAATCCTCAGTAGAGCTGTAATCAGGCCTTAAAAGTTAGGCCTGACAAGGTTCGAGCCCGACAAAATTCGGTCCGAGCACGGCCAGAGCCCGTGTAAAATGATAGAAATTAAGCCGGGACCCGACAGGTTAGCTGGAGGGTATTCCATGAAGCAGGATTAAGGGAAAGTCTGACTTATTTCGACAAGTCTGGCTCATTTAAGTGTCTATTCCGTTCCATCAACATGTCTTAAATCACTGCTGAGCTACCATGGTAACGTAGGCAAGTGAATAAGTCTGCTCCGGACCAGGTAAACTGTCTCGCTTAGTTAAGCGTTGTCTCAAAGAACGTGTGGCAACAGGTTCCCAAAAGATCGTTTTGTCGGACGAAATTCCGCGATCTCACTACTCATGTCGTGTAATAAATATAATAAAGCCTATTAAAAAATCACATCTCGGCATTCTAATTGATTACAAAATAATTCAAGTAAAAGCGTACCCATATTACAAAGGTCAAACATGAAATGCAATGACTGAAACAAAAAAAAATCGGTTAAAATAATATGAACAGGAAGATATTTTTGTATTTTGTTCAGTTACTGTGTACTTTGAAAGTTTATTAGTAAAATAGGAAAGACAATATATGCTTATTTGCAGAATATTTCATACGGGTGCAATTGAAAGTATTTCTCGGAGATCAAATAATTACAGAATAACATTATACAGGAAGAATGACACGTGAACTCAACCCAGAAGGTTCCCCGTTGGCTATGGGGATCGAACCAGCAGCTTTTGTAGTGTAAGGCCACTGCATAAACCACTGTACAACCATGCCACTGTACTAAGCACTTGTAACATTTACGTAATTTACGCATTTAGTCTGTCTGCAATTCATTGCAAAGCCAACTACCTGGCTGTATTTATGGCCACAGTATAGTCTTTTTTTTAGCTATTACATCTTTGCATTTTTCATGCAGCTCCATCAGCAGCGTTTGTTCTGCACCAAAAAAAATACAGCGCTCTCGTTTTACACGCTTTCCGACTCATTTGATCAACATATTGTGCATCCGTTCATCTGGGCTTCTTAAATATCTCGGGTGTGCACACTAAGTGAGACTATGCAAGTCTGTCTTGTATGAGCCTTGATTAATAAAAGCTGAACTGCGTTAGTGGAACGACATGAGGCTAAGTTTAGAGATGGCACTAGTTTGAGTCTGACTTTTTCGGGAAAGTCCGGCTTTCTTTAGCTACTTTCATGGAATACCCCCCTGACCGCTCATTTACAGCGTTGGGTTCGGGCAAAGATCTTCAGCTCTGATCCTCAGGGTACACTGGATGGATCCACATTTCTTTCATCCCAGTTCCCGGCACACCTGTAACGTATCCTGGTTACTTGGTTCAGGTGTTCTGGGAACTGGGATTAAACAAAAGTGTGGATCAGTCCAGTGTGCCCCGAGGACCGGTTTGGGCAACACTGGGCTACACAGATGTAGCATGTAACCCTGCAGGTCACTCTGCTGAATGGATCGTTCTAAGCAGATAAAGAAGCAAGAAAGCTGGTTGTCTGTTTATTTTCACACTGGGTGGCTTGGTGCCCCAGTAGGCAGCACTGTCATCTCACACTTCCAGTGTTGGGAATTAAAATCCCACCCCCATTCTGTCTGTGTGGAGTTTATATAGACTGGTACCCTGACCAGGGTGCCTCTGTCCTGAGCATCCTGGGACTTCCAGTGATCCTGCATTGGATGATGGATGGTATCCAGTGATCCTGAGCTGGGTGATGGGTCGTATTCAGCGACCCTGCGCTGGATGATGGATGATATCCAGTGAATCCAAAATTAATTTTTAATTCACAAATAACATTATGGGGTAAAAATGGGGGATGGTTTGTGGCTTAGCGGGTTAAGTCTCTGTGCCTGTGATTGGAAGGTCACTGGTTTAAGTCCCAGGGTCAGCAGAGTGATTTCAGCATTGGGCCCTTGAGCCAGGCTTTTAACCCACGTTGTTCCAGAGACTGTCTGACCCTGCTTTCTCAAAAAGAGGAAAAAAAATTAATAAAAGCTTCTGCTAAAATAAAAATGATGCTCTTCTTTTCATAAATGGTATCCCTTCATCGATAGTGTGGAGGTATTTTTGTGCAAAAGCAGTCATGTTGGCCACAGGTCCAGTGTTAGGACATAAGAGATCTCTGAAGGTCACGCCGTACGACTTCTGAATGCCATTCAGCTGACGAGCAGCACCAGTGAAGGGGAACATATGAGGAACTGCTGCGGACCGTGGCAGTGGTCCTGTGCAAGGCCTGTCTGACAGGTCCAAACTCAGGAGAACCTGCTAACAGCCCCTCTCTCCTCAGGCCTTTTTATGGATTCCACGCGAAGGAGAAGCAATTCCTGAAGATCTATCTCTACAATCCCCAGATGGTGAAAAGGTGATCTTTTTGTTCACGCCGTCTGAACTCGTGAAACATGTGTCTCCCTCTGGAGCCACCCAACCCCCCCCCTCCCCCCCTCCCCCGCCAGTCGGTTTGCACCATGGGGACCCAGCAGGGTTATTTCTGCAAGTTTGAGTTCTTTAGTAAAAGCAGCCGGGACACCCCCAGCCTACCTGCTGATCAGTGGGCTCAATCTGTGGCCCCCTGCTGGCTCTATGTGTTCATTACATGGATCTGGAATATTCCACTGCGCAAGGTTGGTGGAGTCCTCTTTGCTGAACTCCCTACCTAGACGCATATGTGTCTGTTTCAGGGTCTGCGAGCTCCTGCAGGGCGGTGCTGTCATGAACAAGAGCTACCAACCCCACGAAGCTCACATTCCCTACCTGCTGCAGCTGTTCATTGACTACAACCTCTACGGCATGAACCTGATCAACCTGGGTGCAGTCAAGTTCCGGCGGGCGTGGCATGGAGGTGAGTGGGTGGGCGGGGCTTGCGGGCGGGCAGGCAAGCAGGAGCGTGAGCATGTCTGTGTTTGAACCCAACTGAAAAAAAGCCTTTAAAATGCCTGCTTTTTAAAGAAGCCAAAACGCTGACTGTTCATGGTGGTTTCTCAGGCAAGACTGAATTAAGTCTTGTTTTTAATTGCATTTGAGTGACTCAGTTGCTTTTGGGGTAGAAGAGTGTGTGTGTGTGTGTCTGTGTGTGTATGTGGTCATGTATATGTCCTCACAGTGTGGGGGAAAACTTATTTTGATCTTGTGGGGACAAGGGGAAAAGGAGAAACTCAGTTTTGTAAAAAATCTGCCACAAATCAAAAAACTAAAAATGGTAAAGGTTTTGTACTTTGTTACTCGTGGCTAAGGTTAGGGCTGGGTGGGGGTTATGGCTGTCATGGTGTGGGACACCCCCATAACAGACTGGTCACCTTCCCTGCATCTCAGCGCGATAATGGCGTCACATTCAGTTTCAGCTGAAACGGTCCTTTCATTAAAAGCAGCCAATTGGTCCCTGAAAGTGGACGGTCGGTTTCTTAACCAGCTTTTGTGCCTCGTTTTCTATTTAAGCTAAAGTCCTGTGGCCCCCCCTCTGCCTCTGAGCCTTCCTGCACAGGTGTGAGGTGCCGGGACCCCTGGCTGCCTGCAGCTGTGTGCCATTCTTTCGGCAGACCAATGAATCTCCGCATGCCACTCTATCCTGCCCTCCTCCTCTGCCTGTCAGCCCCTCTGGGCCCCTGGCAGCCAGAAAGGGGTGTGGCTCCCTCAGATGCAGAGCCAGGCAGCTCCTCCCCCTGGCTCTGCTCTGCCAATCAGGCGCACGTGCCAGTTATCGAGGAGCAGGTTCACTTCAGGACGCTCACCTAAAGCACCTCCTCCCTAACAAAGAGAGGAGGTGAGTGACCCAGCAGCACTGGGGCCGGCTGGCTCAGCCCAGCGGTGGGTGGTCGCCGGCTGAGGATCCGCATGTGTTTGCCGGAGAGTGGGGAATGCTCTGGACGGACGCCAGCTCACAGGATCCGCTGAGCTGCAGACGTGTTCAGTGAGAGAAGGAGAGAGAGAGCGCAGTTCACGTCCCGCTGACAGGCGCTGCCTGCATGTTCCAGCAGCAGTGAGGTAATCAGGGCTGTGTGCCGCGCTCCGTCGGTCAGAGCTCTGCTTCCCCGCGCCTCGCCGCGTCTGGCCCACCTCGCCCAGCGGACCAAGTCGAACTCGAATCCGCTGATGGTTCGGTCTTGGTTGATAAATGCCACATTCGGTTACGCAGCGGTGCCATCCCGTGCTCTGTCAGGAGGAATAATCTTCTCTAGCCTTTGCTCAGTGGGAGCTGTGGGCCAGTTACCTTTCCTGTCTTTCCTTTGATCTCCCGTGAACATGACTCCACCCCCCCAACCCCCCGCGTTGATGCCAGCGATTAAGGGGACAGAATCGCCAGGACTGTTTGATCTCCGGAAGGTGCTAATCCCTTGTCCTGCCAAAGTGGGACAGGGGGCCGCCGTGTCCATGCCTCTGCATTTCCCTGGGCCTTTTTCACCAGGCCTGAGGCCTGCAAACAAGTTAGCAAGGCAGCTGGAAATCCCGCCTTGATATTAACAGGTTCTTAGGATTTTAACGCAAGACGAGGAGCAGAATTTAATGATTAATCCACCGCTGCTGGGTCACTAAAACGCACGCTGTTACGCTACGAAAGAAACAGAAAAGTTTGCTGCATGTTGATCTATATCTAATTTTCGTTTGGAACGCTGCTCTTCTGGCCTTATCGACTGTGATGAATGGCAGCTAGATGAGTTTCCTCTGATCCTGGGTGGAATATGAAACCCAGCGATTCCTGCGGCAGCCTTGAAACGTCAGGCTGAATTTATGCCCCATTTTTATAATAATACGGGTTAAATATTCGAAGGCTCAACGGCAAGTCCACTTCTGTGACAGTAACCAGCATCATTTCCTCCACAGAGAATGCTTCGTCGACCCCCCAGGACAGAGAGGTGACTGGCAGGAGGACCCCTGGCTGCCAGTGGAGGAGCCCCTGTACCTCCAAGATGTCAGACTCCACACTAGGGGGCAGCATTGTCCGCTGGGAGGAGAGCACCATTCCCTGGTGAGTGTGGTTCTGGGAGGCTGGATCTCACCGTACGTCCGTTCCTGTCTCCTGGTCCCTGTTTGTTTACCCCTCTCCCCCTGTATGTGCCCCAGCTCCTTGGTGCTGGAGGAGGTGGAGAGACAGAGCACATGTGAGCTGGAGGTGGATGCTGTGGCCGCGGACATCCTCAACCGGCTGGAGATCGAGAGTAAGGGTCAGGTGGAGCACGTGCTTCTGACTTGGGGGGAAACCCTGTCTGAGCAGCTCCACCTCCACGTTCACCGTTAAATGAGATGATGGTCCATTACAGACGTCTCATGTCATTTCTGATCTTCATGGCTGCTTTTAAAATACTGCTCTTGGGCACTTATGTGGAGGACTGACTTTGAACAAATGCTTTGCACGTTAGCGATGCAGATAAATGCTTTCTGAACATTGGGCTGGGTGTGGTATTCACATGCTTGTTGCTGGAGTAGGCCCAAGTGCTGTGGCTTTCCCTTTTGTCATCAAAGCAGACTGACACCTTCCCCACTACATCTTCTGTCCCTCGTTTGCCCGTCAGATCTGTTTCTGTCACTCCTTGCAGCCTCAGAGCAAACCCCAACGTTCTTGATGACCTGTGTCATCGTAGGAGGTCCCAGACAGAATTATGGCGGATCTTGATAGGGAAAGTGGGAGGGGAATTGGGTGATTCTGGAAGCATTTCTAGATCATGCATGAGATGGCCAGTATGGGGTTTGTAATCCAGTTGGATTTTGCATAGCAAGAGCAGCTGGGTGGTGATTTGAGAGTTTCTTAATATATCATGCACCATGCTTTTACTCTGTGTGTGTGCTTCTTATGCGTATGTATTTCTTGCTGGGTGTTTAGCTATGCTGTACACTCTTGGTAGTTATTGTATATGTGCTTTTGAGATCATTTTCCAAGCGCTAAAGTGTAGCATGTGATGTAGAGAAGATGTCAAGCTCATGAAGACTCCTCTCTGTGATCTTCTGAAGTAGATTGCCATCTGGGATCGTGTGTGTATGTAGCCGTGTTCTCGGAACATCGGTCCTGTGTGAGCAGGTGGGGTTCAGTCTCGAGTGTGTATCCACGTGCTCCGGCGGCTCAGCTGTTATGTTCCCGCAGCTCAGATCGGGAGGAACCCGGGTCTGCAGGCCATCTGGGAGGACGAGAAGCAGCGGCGTCGGGAGAAGAACGAGTCATCCCAGATTGAGACCCCTGAATCTCAGGGTAAGTGACGTGAGCCCACACGCCACGGTGTTTGACCTGAGCCGTGCAGGATCCAGATGCCTGAGACAGTATATGGCAGTTTGGTCAAACGGTGCTCGGAAACCATGTGGAACCTGGAACATGTATTTGTGGAAGTGTGTAAGGGCATCGGAAGTCTAATAATTATTAAAGTATGAAGACACTTTTATGCATGGATGTATAGAATTAAGAAAGCCAGATCAGGCAGTCCCTGGAGCATCTGGGGTTAAGGGCCTTGCTTAGGGGCCCAACTATGAGATCACTCCATAAGGTTTGAACCGGCGACTTTCTAATCACAGGCATAGCGTCCAAATCTGCTGAGTCACGTACCGCCCCCGAATCCTCGCTTCTGTGAGCTTTGAATCAAACCAGCAACCTAAGGGTTTCCATCATAACATTTCTGCAGTGCTCTGCTCTACGAGCTAAGCTATCGAAGGAGGCAGACGTTGCATCTGTTATATGAAAGCTAACTCTGCTCTTCCCTTTTGTGTCTTCAGTTAAATATTATTCATATGGTATCAACAATAACAACAATCTCACACTCTTTTGTTGTAGCTGCAATTCCACTCAAGCACAGATGGGGTCTGCATCATCTAGATTTTGGCCCTTCGATATTCCCATTTAATCTTAAATGGTATCGTAAGCTTGTCCAGGTTCCCCTTCCCCCCACTTCCCGAATGTCCGTGCCTACGTCGGCCGCCATCGGAGTTTAACGGGAATCGCGCTGTTTTTCAGACCGGGGCTGCGTGACTTCCAGCGAGAGTGAGAGGGTCTTTATGAGGAGGCTGAAGGACATCTTGAGGGAAAATGACTTCTCCCTGTAAGTTCCTCTTTTACTGGCCTTTTTAAAACGGGAGGAGCCCTGAACTGCATCGATTAATCAATTGCTCGCCCCTGTTATGTGACACACTGTCTTTCTCCAACACAATGAAATTCATTCATCTTCACAGTGCGACCACAACAAGCTCAGCCTGCTTGTATCTCTCTCATTCTTCCATTGTTACTGAGGTAGTATTATTTTATATTACTGAAGCTTATATTAAGTACCCAATATCAGGAAATCGATGAGAGAAAAGTCGCCATAAAGCTTAGCCCTGTTCTCAGTGCTCGTCTACGAATTCCATTTGAGTTTTGGCTTTTTATGAGCTGCTCGTATTGTCTGTCTGAAGCCAAGAGCTCTGTTGTGGCAAAAAAAAATAACTGGAAAAGTCTTTGATAAGCTTTGTAGACTGTAGCTCACCCACAGTGAAGAATGGCTTAATTGTGACAAGATGACTAATCATAGCTCCAGGTCTCTGGTGCAAACTGTCTCAAGTTGATGTGTGTGTTTGACTTCTGTGACATCAAAGCTAAATGCCCCCGCCCCCCCATCTTGCTCATACTCTTACCACCCTTCTGATCTGAACGAATGTCGAGTCACAGCCTGCCCGTAACGCAGACTGTGACCCCCAGAGAAGTCATTGTTTCCATGTTTATATGTTTCTTGTACTTTTTATCCATTCTATTTTTAGTGCTTGGTGGGTTTTATTTAATTAATACACCAGACCACTGGAAGGTTTGTCGCAGGTTTTTCCTGGTTCACATAAACAAATGTGTCCCTCTGCATCTGAGAACATGGAGTCCTACTTGACATCCATGTCATTCATTCTCCTCGTCAAGCATAAAGAGTTTTTTCCACATGAATTACATCAGCACCAGATGGTTTCTATTCATGTGGCCTGATGCTGCAAATACAGGCGATTCTTTATGAGCGGCAGGGGCTTGGGGCTCGGATTTCATATCACCTTGCATTAGCAGTGCTTGTAGGTCATGTGATGGAATGGCCTGAGCATGGCACCACCCACAAGGGCGGAGTCAGCACCGCGGCATGTAAATCGTGCACTGTGGCAATGTGGCTAATTGACATAGACAGAATTGCAGTCACACACACCTTGCTACGCAGACTTGCTTTCCCGTGGTGTCTCCCCACCGACAGTACATACAGTTTGTGCAAAAGTCCTATGCAGTGAAAGAGAATTTTTATATAACCATCATTTTGATGTAAATGTATGATATCTGTCAAAGCAAGTTAGCCATTTCAAAACCTCTCCTAAAGTTCCCCCAGTATTTACAGTGACTCGCCAATATATCTGCGTTTGTGTTGACCACTAGCATACTATGTTTGGCTAATTAGTACTTGTTCAAATTATTTAACTAATTAAGTGGTGGTAAAAATTAATGAATCCATGGAATGGCTGAGGTGCCCCAGAGGAGAGGTTTTGGAACTGAAGTGTCAACCAAAATGGCAGTAACTTTTCTGGAGAACGTAAGAAATACTTATTACTTTTATTGGGTTATAGTTCATTTACATATATTTCAATGTTAATTTGTATTTTTTCCTGAGAAAATATGCACTTACTACTCAGATTTAAACTATTTTTGGTTATCTAAGATCTTTGCACAATACGGTATATATGAAAATCTTTCAGAGGAATGTTGTAAAGTAGAGGAATTTCTTAGGTGCATCTGTATGAATAAGTCAAACTTATGCTGAACGTTGTTTAGGGTAACTGCTTTATTTTCATAAGTGTATAGAGGCACTATGTCCATCTTTGGGGGGGGGGGCAGTGTGATTATGGGTACTCTAGCTGAGAGGCTTCTGGACCCGGTCCACTGGCTGTCATCCACTGGCAGTCTTCCATTCATCTCTTGGCACAGGCTGTAACCATTTCCATGATTGAGATTGTGCTATGCTAAAAATAAAAGATGTGCTTCCTTGTGACTGGAAAGGGCATCCGAATTCAGGTGACAGTTGTATAGTGACAGTGTTGCTGCCTAACTAAGACAAATGGACCAAATAAATTTCCATTCCCACGCCCAGGACTCAGTCGGGGTCGGTGTGCGGTGACGGAGATGAGTCGCAGATGTTTGCTGTTGAGCTCTCCCTGCATCCTGATGTCCTGACCCCAGAGGCCCTGAGGTGCACCCCGGCCAATCTGGTAGAGGTCCACAAAGACACGCAGACGGGTGGGTCCGCAACCCCAGTCCCCAGTCCAGAGATACCCCCACCCTTATCATGGCTCTTTCATAATAAGAGATGGCCTTGGTATTCCTTTCACTCATCGTCTTCCTGGTACTGATCTAGAGCACTTTTTCCCAATTTGGTCCTCGGGGACCCACAGACGGTTCACATTTTTGCTCCCTGGTAGGGAGCAAAAATATAGACGGTCTGTGGGTCCCCAAGGACCAGGTTGGGAAACATTGCTCTAGATGAAGAATTAGGGTTAGTCTTGGAATGATTGTTTAAACCACTTTGATCAAATCACTTGTTTAACTACGACTGAGGTTAGCACCAACTATTCTGTCTGTCCTTTCCTTTCTATATAGATGCTAAAAGGTTAAGTGGTAAAGACCCAGAAGAGGCAGTTGTGGACGAAGGGGCAATCCTGAGTCTCTTGGAGAACAGTCAGACCTTCTTGCCACTTTCCCAAGGAGTCGCCCAGTCACCCATTCTTGGTAGAGTACCCATTGATCATGTGGAATCATTTGGTTGTCACTCAGTGGGGCATGCAGTGTCCTGTTTATTTTTTGTCTATTTTTCGGTCAGGGTCTATATGCATAGTATACAGGCAAATAATGCTTAGGAACAGAGGAATCTGAGAGATCCAATGGAGTTTGGCTTTCATCTCCCGCAGACAACAGTCAGGCTATGGTGGACCTGCTCATAGGACTGGAGGATGATGGCTATCAAGCTGACAGGCCAAGGAAGAGCTCTCAACACAGCATGTCGATAAGTGCCAGCTACCATTACAACAGCGATGAGGAGGAGGCAGCCCCTGAGCTGGAGAGGCAGGAGGCAGAGCTTAGTATGATGATGTCACAGAGATGGGACACTGACCTCCCAGAACACTCATCTAGGCGGAGGTATTGGAATGATTGCTTAAACGGAGGTCCCATGGTTGATTTCCTAGCAGCTAAGTCACGTGACAAAGGAATACTTCTCAAGCACAGGTTACTCCTTATTGCTTAGGGTGTGGTTTGATGTTCACTGTGTCATATATAGGAACTGACAAAGGAATCCCTCAGTCGTTGTGTTCTTTATAAGCTGTGTAATCCCTTTTGAAATATGTCTGTCACTGTCCATCACAGACTGTCAGTGAAAGACGTAAACGACAGTTCTAGTGAGGAGCAACGAGACTCGTCAGATGAAGACATGGACTGGAGTAGGAACTCTCTATTCGCTAATCTATCCATTCCGCAGCTGGATGGCGCTGCAGATGAAAATAGTGGTGGGTTTGATTTGATGGGGCAAAAAAAATGAAGTCAACATTTTAATGTACATGCAAACCTCCTCCATCTTTTACTGAAGTGATTTTTATTCCTCTCTCCCTAGATACGTCATTAAATGACAACGGGCCTAGGACTCATTCATCTCTCACAGCCTCTGAGAAGATCTTAACCAAACGGAACCTGTTTCCCACAGAAACCGTCCAGCTGGAGCCTCCATCTTCAGCTAAGGTGATACTGGAATGCAAGCACCCAGAGCACAGGCAAGCCCTCTCCTTGGACACAGAGGAACCTACAGACAAGCACTTCCTTTCCAAGACTTCCATCAACCAGGACCGCAAAAATGACTCCACTGGATTTAAGATGAACAATGAGAGTCCCTATATACAGCCTGTGAAACATCCCATTACTTGCAACGTTGCAAGTAAACCTGAGATCTCTGAGATCGGCGCCGACAAGATGGACATAGTGCCTCTGTTCACTTATGAAAATAAAGCAGTTACCCTAAACAAGTCTGACCCAGATGGCTTAACCTTTGGAAATGGAAAGATCACCCAAAGCAGAAAGAAATACAGCAGCATCAAAAATATGAAAAAGGACCGGGTTTCAGTCCTGCAAAACTGCAGGAGTTTCTCTCTGTGTTACTCCCAAATGAGAAAAAACTGCTCCACCAAGGCAGAGACAGAACTCAGCCCAAAGGACGGGAAAAGTACACTGCCAAGGGGCGTCAATTCGAGCCAAAGCCCAGCAGATGAAGAAGATGCCATAGCCCCAGGGGAGGATGAAATGGAAAAAAGCAGTGAGGCAGGAGATGTAGGGGAGCTTAAGATCAGGTATGAGGACTATCAGGAGAACAAGACAGAGAGAACAATAATGGGCCAACAGGAGGCACACTACAAGTTCTTCCCCAGTGTGATACTTTCCAACTGCCTCAACCGGCCTGCCAAAAAGTGTCTGAGCAGCAAGCTGGCCGATAGTGGTGGTAAACTTCAGCAAGAGCATCGAAGGTCCAGGCTGAAGCTAGGTAAGAGAAAGGCTGCAGCGACAAGCCAGATGTTCAAGATGTCTGGTGCAGAAAATGTATGTTATGAGATTCAGGACAATCAGACAGCCAACCTATCAATAAAACCTCTTACCGAAAAGAGCGAGGAAGTCTTGGAAAACCTTCCAGTAGGACCTTCAGAGCCACTGAGTGGCACACAGGCTGCTGCTGAAGCTTCTGTTGAAGATAGGCTTGCTCCACCAGATAAACCTACTGCACTAGCACAGTGCTGTCAAGCAAAACTCTCAGGTGCCCCTGGCAGTAAGTACACATTAAGAGCAAAACGCAAGATGAGCTATGATAGTGAGGATGGGGAGTCATCTGCAAGTTTCCACCATATCAAGTCAGGACTTGCCACGAGAGACAGTCTCAGAGATGCCTATCTGCTAGGGAACCATGAGTATAAGTATCAAAAGCGCCGGAGAATCTCAAAAAAGGAGCCACCGATCATCATCAAATACATCATCATCAATAGGTTCAAAGGTCAGAAGAATATGCTTGTTAAATTAGCCAAAGTGAACGCGGAAGAGCAGAGGGTAGTTTTGACCCCAGAGAGGCTGGAGGAATATAGAAGGTTAGCACCACTCAAGCATTTCTGGCCCAAGGTTCCAGAGTCTACTGCGGTTAAATATCCTCTGTGTGAGCCAAAGGCAAAGAAATACCCCAAACGCAAAACTAAGATTAATGCCACACCAAAAAAACCCGATACCCCACAAAAATTAAAGGGTTTTAGGATAAAACGAACTCGAGGCAGAAATAAGTCATTGACTCTACCTACCCTGCCTCCTCCATCACCATTTTACAACGAGTATGCCGATGATTGCTTCACTGAGTACACTGACGTCATGGTGGAATTAGGCTACCTCTCGGAAAGAGCCTCCAGCCCTACAGATTCTTCACCACCTCGTTGTTGGTCCCCTAGTGAGCCTCAGACAGACGCTTCTAATAGTCATTTGCTAAATGCATTGAATGACCCCTGTCTTTACTCGTGTCAGGAACCCACCGCAGAGGTTCTTGGTAGAGGAGTCAGAAACAGAGCTCGTGCCAGTAAGCTGACCTCTAGCAGACCGAGAAGGAGACGGGGCAAGGCTGCAAAAAAGACTGTGGAAGAGGAGCCCGTTAAAAAGCAGAGTACAAGAAGCAGAAGAACCCCGAGGAGTAAAAAGAAAGAGGTGGAGAACACGCAAGATACAAGCCACAGTGAGAGTACAGTAGCTCCAAAAAAAACCAGGAAACCTCGGAAGAAGAAGCAAAAAGGGCAATCCAACGAGTCGCTCCTGAGTGAGCAGTCCAGTGGCTCACAAGTGCTGTTCCAAGAGGAAGACTTGCCTCCTACAGGGGCTTCATCTGGAGATCTTCCATCTTTTCAGGTGCCAGTGTCCAAGAAAGAAAGCACAGATGATGTTTGTTCACAGTATGTTGCCAGTTCCTGTAGTCAACCCTTGACATCCGACGTCGAATTAAAGTCTGAGACCTGTGAGACTTCAATCTCTGAAGCAACATCTTGTGAGCATCTAGGAGTTGCTCCTCAGGGAATTGATGCATGCACTGATAATGATCCCAATGTAACATCTGCCAGTTCCCAGGAGATGTTGAATCCATCAGAAGATGTGAAATTGCAAGATCGTTGCTCATCAGGTCCTAGCATTGGCCTTCCATGTTCCGTCATCACATACAATAGATCGAACTCAAATTCGCAAAGTTCAAAATGTATTTCAGGACAAGTGTGCAGTTCCACAAAACCCTCTGAAATCAAAACAGAGATTGAAAGTGATGTTCCTTTGAGCTTCGAAGAAACCCAAAAGTCCTTAAATTCAGAAGGGAAAATGCCAGGTAAGACTAAACGACGTGCATCAAAGAAGAAGGAAAAAGGAGCAGCTGATTTAATGCCTCCTAAAACCAAGCTTGCATCTAGATGCAAGTCAGGAGGTAATGAGGAAATTGCCAAAGAAGCCACTCCCAGGAATGGAGAAAGACTTTCTATTCCAGAAATGCCCTCTGGTCTTGCTGTCCTGAAAGAGCTCCTGCAAAAAAGGCAACAGAAAATATTAGGGGAACGGACAGAGTGTGAAGTCCATCCTGCTACAAGTGATCCAGCGGACAAGGTTCCAAAAGCCAAAAAAGCCCCCTCATCCACCCCACGCAAGCCTAGAGTCCCCAAGACGCAAATTCCAAAGGAAAAGAAACCAAGGAGTCGGAAAGGTAAAAATGCAGTGCAGGAGGAGCCTTTGAAAACAGAGCCTCACTTATCAGATGACAGCCCGGCCTTCCTGTCAGACCCTGGCTTTGACAGCTGTTATTCTTTTGAAGATAGCTTGTCTCCTGAACTCCCACACAACTACAACTTCGACATTAACTCCATAGGCCAAACAGAGTTTTGCAGCCTTTACATGGGGAACCAGTTTGTGTTGGCTGACAAAAGCCTGCCCCAGAAGTTCCTTAGTGATGTAACCCAGGAGCCCATGTCTGCAATGGCCCTGGGCTTGGAGAAGATGCCCGAGAAGGGCTCAGGTTTGGGGGAGGAGCTGCAGTGTGGTTTGGAATGGCACAAGATGGGGCCGCTCAGCCCTGACCTCTTTGTCAAGTCTGCAGAAAACAAGGAGGGCCTCCCAACTCACTTGTCAGCATCTTTACTGGATTCCGATAGTGGCCAAGAGCTGCCTGCCGTCAAGATTATGAAAAACAGGGATTGGGGACCCAATGGCAAAGCACATGGCCTCAGCCACTTTCAGGGCTTCCACTGTGAGAGGCGAGACTTGCTACTTGCCTTTGACCCCTTATTGCCGCTCTCATTAAGCTCAAAAACCTTTGCAGATATTCTTGGATCTCCAGTTGGGGATTTGATGGAAGGGAACGACACCTTAACGACAACAACACCTAGCAGTTCTCCAAGGTCAGTCAGCTCACTGTCACATGTTAAGATGGGCAGTCAGGCTTTGAGAGGTACCGGAGGCGCCCACATTCTAAAGCCCCTCATGTCTCCTCCGAGCCGGGATGAGATATTGACCACCCTGTTGGACCTGGATCTCTCAGAAGCGACGTGCCAGGAGCCTTACTGCAGTGATCCATCCGATGCCCCAGGAAAAGCCAGGTACTATCAGTGACAACCAACACACACACTAAACATCATGTATTGACACTTAAGTGTTGATGGAAAAAGTTGCATAGAATGATTCAAACTTTAGGCAAGTTAGTTTCACTGTAAAAGTTTATTTGCGAACTTTAGTCACTTTCACTCACTGTCTTCACCATATATTTTGTTAAATTTTTTGATTTAAAAAAAAAAATGTTTTTGTGTCTTCAGGGAAATTGGTGGCCGGAAGCTGACAGTTGAGACCAGGCTAACAAGAGAGCTGTCAGAGTTCAATGGGGAGTTTTCCCAAGAGGGTCTTCAGTTTTGGAAGACTGCCTTCTTTGCCATGACGCATCCCGGATCACCGTCAACACATGGACCCGGTGCTACAGAGTGCACCCGGACCCGGGATGACATCAGCCCTGGCTCAACTGGGGATCAGAAGGTGGTGTTGCTGCCCTGCAGAACTGCACCTAGTCGGGACCGGGTGCAGCTTTGGATGCAGACCAGGAGGGAATTCCAGCACATTCACAGGGAGAATAGAAAGACAGCTCTGGAAGACCTAGCTGTGTCACGTCGAGATCAGAATGAGCGCATAAGCAGGACTGCAGATTGTGTGGAAGAGTGTAAAGAACAGTCAACCATGATTCAGGAAGATAAGTCTGAAAAAGCCACCAGCCCACAGCCCCTGAAGAAAAGGGGGATGGACCTGTGCCTCAAAATTTCTCCTTTAGAAGTAAAATCTCATCACACGCCTAAGAAACATGGTATTGGTGCTAGGGCAAGGGAAGGCGCAGTGAAGGAGGAAGAGGACGACCAGTACTCTGGTCAATCCAGTTCTCCAGACGTGCCAGACCTGCCACCCTGGCAGAAAACAGCTTGGCCCTGCTCAGCTGTCGCAGAGCCCGTAGAGGAGTTGGAGAAGAAAGAGTTGGTGCCAGAGCTGTTGCTGCAGAGGCTCACTGGTTCTGGTGACCCACTCTACCAATCACCCGAAAGTAGGCGGGATATATTGCCTTGCCCCTCCCCCTTCTCCCTCACGGCCCAGGGTGGGGAGAAGGTCAGCCCCATCCTGCTCCACAGTACACCAGTTATTCAGAGGCGGAGAAACAAAGGTGACTCAGAGCCCATCTGCAGCACTCCTGTGATTGAAGGTAATGGGTTTTTCCGTATGTTTTGAGAAAATCATTCTAAGTGTTGTGGCTCCGAAAGTAAGTTTTATCACATTATGGTTTTTTTCTGTTACCGCAAAGTGTCAATTTTTATGGCTATCATTAAAGACTTAATAATTGGCTAATGAAGCTCTCTTTGAAATCTTAATCTGTCATGTTAATTTTTAAATAAAATTTAATTGGAAGAAATCCCCATGTAATTGTTTTTTCTCCTTGGAATGTGCAGTGGTTCAGCCTCCCTCCCCATTCTCTCTCCTCCCTTATTTGGATTTTGACTTGAATTTTTTTTTTTTTTTAATTTTTTTTGTTCTGACCTTAGACACAGAATCAAGATCTCAGAGACTTCAGCAACGGAGAGTCGGGGCAGCGAGCACGCTAAGGAGGGTGCTCCTCACCACTCACATGAAGGTCTGGCCCATAGATGCTGCTCCTTCTGTTATGTCCTATCACTTAACAACTCGAGGAGATGTTTCCTCATAGTCACTTCCATCGTAAATTTAAAATGGCAGCACTGCTACATTATAGGCTCATGTTTTCAGACTCTCAAGGTTTCTTAACCATGTTATTCTGGAAAGTTTTGAAATGAAATGCTGGTCATTAACAGGTAATTTGCTGAGGTGTGGCTTAAGTCTTCCACGTTCTTTTGCATAATCAAGCATGCCCTCCATTTATTTTTGTTTTGCCTTGTCTTCTTCTGCTTTATCAGAACCAGCTCACCGCTTTGAACATTCCAAAGGCAGACAGCTCAGAGATCGAAGGTCCATCCATCAGCAACTCCTATGGATTCCGAGTCAGCATGCAGAACCTGCAAGATGCCAAGGCGCTCCACGAGGTACTGCCCCGTGTCCTTAGTCTATGGGACATGTGATCAGAAGGCATGTGACCCCCTGGGGGGGGGGGGGGGGCGCCCGCCGGAAAAAGGAAAGACATTTAAACATATATACTGCCATGACATTAATACTATAATGAGCAAGGGTGTTC
>JAODKC010000043.1:3546167-3563788 GCA_026777985.1 Mormyrops attenuatus
CCACCTGTCCCACCCCCCCACCCCCCTTAAAGGTGCAGTACCTGACCCTGATGTGCATGGAACTCCATGCTCGCACTCGCCGGGACCTGGAGCCTGACCCAGAGTTCGACCCGATATGTGCCTTATTCTACTGCCTGAACTGTGACGCACCCCTGCCCGGTTCCGACAGGACGCAGCTGGTTGGTGCTATAGTGGTGGACAAGGACAGCGGCAGTTGGGATCAAGGTGACCAGGAAGTGCCAGAACTACTCACGCTAACGTAGTGACTACCAAATGATGCTGGGAAGGAATAGGAGCTCGGGTAGCTTACTAAGTTCTTTTCTAGTTCTCTGTGATAGGGCACACCCTTGGAAACTGTATTTTATCTCCTTCTGTGTATTATATTCCCTTGATGGGGAATACAGATGGTTTTTGGACTGGTCCACTATCTCATTAGTGCCATAACTCTCAAAAAGTATTTCATGGCTCGTCTTCAAACCATGCAGACACATTGTTTGACTGAATCTGGAAGTGATCAGATTTTGAGACACATCACACCAAAATCGAAGCACCTCATAGGGTTAACAAAGGGAAAAGTAACCACAGGCACTCATCACATTAGCGTGATAACAGGAAACAGTCCAAAGAATACCATGCTATTGCTCCAACAGCATCTGGGTTAGTTTGAGTTAGCTCAGTAGGTACAAGGAAGTTGACTAGGTCTGTGTTCCACTTCCAGGTACCAGAAGCACAGCACCTCTGCTGGTGAGATCAGGGGTTTCCAACCTGCAGGTCACTTACACCGTTGATGAGAAGGGGCTCTTCCAGGAAGTTGTTGACATCATGAGACGGTACATACTTCGTGTGAATCTTTAATGCAGAACAGAGCTTAAACCCAGAATTTCATTAGTGGTCAATTTTTTGTGAAACTTCAAATCTAGTGCTGGCATTGAGTGAGTCCAGTGTTTAGTTGCATATTTCTAAAGGATCTGAAGTGACTTCAGTAAGAGCTAAATACAGCGACTCATAATAGCTTTTAAACATTCAAGTACAACCCTGGAGGCAGCAGACAGTTTGTGCTAATATTTGAAACATGCTTCTAATTATTGAATTGAAATTCTGCAGCTCGTGTTAACAGTGCCCTCTTTTGGTAGGTTTGACCCAGACATCCTGCTGGGGTATGAGGTGCAGATGCGCTCTTGGGGCTACCTCTTGCAGCGGGCCGCGGCCGTGGGAGTGGAGCTATGCCAGCAGCTGTCACGAGTGCCGGGTAAGATCAGCGAGAGTGGTGGGCGACCTCATGACAACAGCATCCACATGTAGGGCAACACATGACATCTGGAGTTTGTGTTTCATGATGGTGATGTTGGCCCAAAAACAGAAACACTGGTTAAGTGGAAGCCATGGGGCTTTCTGTGGTTACCCGTGTGTACATGCCAGCCGCGATTCTCAGATATTTTTATGATGGAGGGGTGGGGGGGGTGCATAATCAGCACCATAATTTAAACAGTGGGGCTAGCCTTATTAGCCAATCATATGTGGTGAGCGATAGGAGAGGGCGCCCTGGGGACCAATTGGCTTTCAACTGGGGCTAGTGCCCCTGTGGTCCCGCCCCTGTAGGTCCCAGTCCTAGGGCCTTCACGCCCCACATTGGGTCATTTTCTCTGGGCTATATATGTTGACATAATTGAAGCCCGATGACAGTGCAAATATACAGTGCATTTACAAAGAGCCTGTGACCCAATCCAGGTTTGTATCAAAAGGACAGGTGGCGGTGTGAGACGGAAGCTGTGATGATTCCGGGCCGGGACATACCGTGTCATGCTGTCCGGATTGCCTGTCCCCTGGTTCTGTAATGGCCGTCTGTCTGCTGACAGGTGACTCAAAAGAGAACCGGTTCTCCGCCGAGCGGGACGAGTACGGCTCTGACACCATGTCCGAGATCCACGTGGTCGGCCGCATCACTATCAACCTGTGGCGGGTGATGAAGACAGAGGTAGGCACCTGTGGTCTCGCTGGCCTTTTTCCCAATGAAACTCCAGTTGTGCATTTCTATGTGCTGATATTTTTATGTCCGTGTTTCCCAATCCGGTCCTTGGGGACCTGCAGACAGTCCACGTTTTTGCTCCCTCCCAACTCCCAGTAGGGAGCAAATATGTGGACTGTCTGGCAGGGAGCTGGGAGGGAGCAAAAACACGGACCAGTTGTGGGACCCAGAAGACCGGCTGGGGAAACACTGTAAGTTTATGTGAGTGAGTCTTGCTGCCTGGCTTTGCAGGTGACCTTGAACAGCTACAGCTTTGAGAGTGTGGCGTTCCACGTCCTGCACCAACGCTTCCCCCTGTTCAGCGCCCGCACCCTCTCCGACTGGTTCGACCACCACACTGACCTGTACAGGTCTGTTCTGGCCTCCAGGCCTTTTCACTACTGGTGCCCAGTATAGCCTCAGTGTACGGAGGGGTCTAAAATTCAAAGAAAATAACTGACAGCACTATTTAGTGTACATTTATTTGGGTGGGGGACAAAATAGCCATAGCGGCACCCCTGCAATAAAATCTATGCATGTTTTTTCGTCATATAAGTTTGACACAAAAATAAATTTTGCTGTATGTTATGATTTTTTTTTCGAATTTTTAAGAAAGTTGCTGTTTGATTTGACTTTGGCTTTCCCAAGATTTTGGCTGTTTCGCACACAAACACACACATGTGCACGCACACACCAGTTCCTCATCGCATATCCTGGCCTGGCCTTGCAGATGGAAGGTGGTGGATCACTACCTTAGTCGGGTGTGTGCCACCATGCAGCTGCTACAGCAGCGCGACATCATCGGCAGGACCAGCGAGCTGGCCAGGGTTTTCGGGATCCAGTTCTACCACGTGCTGACCAGAGGATCTCAGGTTTGAACAACCCCTGATTACTGGTGCCGCACCATTTCGCCTACAGTTGCTGCAGACTCCAGCGTGTGCACGAGACCGCAAAGCCAGTTTTGCTTTAACCAATACAAAAGCTGCCTCCCAAACAGGCTTTGCAGCTTATGTTTCTCCTCATTGCAGAATGCAGATTTTCATTCTAGTCTTCATTCAGGATCCAGCTATTGTAAAGAACATAACTTTTTCACTCTAAATGTGAAAAATATAATCGTGGCAATTTTTGGTAATTCGAAAGAAATCGCAGTGCCTTTCATACTTTCAAGTACACCTTCACATTATTTTTTTTGCAAAGTGAAAGTTATTTTCTAGTGAAATTGGCCCATTAGTGTTTAACGGGGCCATTGTTGTAACAAAGGCCTGTGTGTGTCCTGGAGACAGGAATCAGATTTGAGTGGCACTTTGTGGAAGCTTGTTAATTGTGTACTTGGGTGTGCTGTGGATGATTTCCTCTCCCATTCACAGGAAGAAATTGGCTTGTCAGGCCTTTGTCAGTGATCTGTTTTTCTGAGTCCTCAAGGCACGAATCGCATCCTAAGTTGCCGTAGGCTTTGTGCCTTGGCTGTTGTGAGCAACATATTTCCACACCAAATATAGATATGTGCTGTTATGTTGGCTCACTGGCCCATAATGCACTTACTATGGGCACTTTCATAGCAAAGTTCCGGAACCTGGTTCCTGGGCTGTTTTGACCGGACACTTCTGTAGCTTCACGCCGCACAATAAGAACCAGGACCTTTATGCTAAGTAAACCTGGGAGCTGCAGAAGTTTGTAGGTCAAACACATAATTGCATATGAAACTACACCGGCACCCCAAAACAATGGAGGATGAAAAAGTTGTTTTATTTCTTGGTTATATGGGAGCTCGGTTGCGATTAAAACAGGACACAACCTTTTATTTATATTTTATTAATATGATTTTTGAAATGTTTATAATTCAGTATTAAAACTGGCCAACATTGATCTTTCAATTTTCATAGAATAAAAAACAGTGTAACGTTATTACACTAATAAGCGCTGGCAAGTTTCTCTACCGTTGATTGAATTTTCCGATGCAGAAATATGGAGATTCAAGTTAAAAGGTATTTGTTAATGCAGATTTGTAATTTGTTGTGACTGGGGTACAAAAATAATTCCATCCTTCCATTCCATCATTTTTTGCTCCACTACTTCTGTCTTTTCCTGCACCTCTGCATAACTTCCAACTTAGCGCCCATGCCTGTGGTCAACCAGTTGAACAAAAAGTACTTAGTCTGGAGTAGGGACTAAAGAAAGGTTCCAGAACTGTCTTTGAGGAACTACAGTCAGGCGGAGTTCCTGTGATGGGAACATGACAAAAGTTACTGGTTAGGGGAAAGGATTCTGGTTTGTGATAATGGTTCCTCTGGTGTGAAAACGCCTCATCAGTCCTGACCTGCAGGTTGCTTTGGAGAAAGATCTCTGCCAATATACAGCATGCAGTGACATGTATGAAGACTGATCTCCTCCAGCTCACCGCAGGGATGAGCCTGAGTGATGTGGCATCCCTATTCTACATGGATAGGTTGTGTTCCACCCTTAGTGCCCCCTTGTGGCAGGGGTTAATAATAACCACACTGATGGACTTTCACATTGGGAATGTATGTTCAGTGAATGTCAGGGCAGCCTCCCAGACCACCCTTTGCACACTTTCCTGTGTTGGTGCAGAGTCGTCCTATTTAATAACTATTTGCACATGCGGTTGTGTCCTTCCTCCTCTGTATTCTCTGAGAGCATTACCACATCTTTACGCTGAAGTTGGCAGGTCAGAGGTGTCAAAGCTCTTTTAAGACATTCTTTGATTACTGTTGTAGTTTGGGAAAGGCGTTAAAATGTCGGTCTCCTTACTCGTTGTGTCGGTCGTCAGATTAAAAGCGTCGGCGTTTGCTGAAGTTGTAGGTGATACGGAAATGAGTTTAATTACCATAGCATACGCGACAGGTGTGAATTCATTTTGTTTTTAATTGCGGAAAGAATTTATGGCTGAGGGAGTCTGTAATACACCTGAGTGCGGTGGTTTGCATTTCCGACGTACAATAATGAAACCCCGCGGCCAGGCTTTCCGGTTACTGTCACCAGTGACGTGAAAACACCATTAGCGATACGCCAGCATGAGACTGTTTGTTTCCAGAGCCCTTTATTTCAGCAGTGCAGTGGGATATGTGCAGGCTAGGAGGTTTAAGAGATATATTGTTTATAAGTGTAGCTGCCATGCTGGTAGTCTGCTGCCATGAATTAAGAAAGTGACAATAAGATTTTAATTCCTTCGTTAGATCTGCTCTTTGCGTGGATTTAATGGGATAAGCAGGCAGTGATTTCATTACAGGAGGAACTGAAAAGAAAAATTAAAATCCAGAGAGATGCTATGCATTTTCAGTAGATGTGCTAGTATGCCCTTGGCAGAGATTCTTATTAATCGTGCCTGAATGCAATGGTGAGGTGCTTGGTGTATGAAATTATCGCGTTCTTCTTGCAGAAGTCCGGTGACAGTGGTTCAGACCCAAAATCATTCTGATTTGGGCACCTGTGTGTCACTTGGGGATCGTGAAATTCACGATGATACGGGACTGCCGTGCATAACAGTCATTAGACACTTTCCAGACGATGTACTTTTGGTTCATTTAGCACACCTGGGTGTGAGATTATCGGCTACCTTTGAGCTGTTTGAATTACATTGAATTGTGTTCGAATGTCAGCCAAGCATATAAAACTGAAATTTGTGCACCGTGTGCATCAGGATAGATAGCCAACTTTTGTGTTTAACCTCTTGATTCCTCCCCCAGTACCGGGTGGAGTCCATGATGCTCCGAATCGTCAAGCCCCTCAACTACATTGCGGTATCCCCCAGCGTACAGCAGAGGGCCCAGCAGAGGGCGCCCCAGTGCATCCCCCTAATCATGGAGCCAGAATCCCGTTTCTACAGCAACTCTGTGGTAGTCCTGGATTTTCAGTCGCTGTACCCCTCCATCGTCATCGCCTACAACTACTGCTACTCCACCTGCCTGGGCCACGTGGAGAGTCTGAGCACGTAAGAACGCTTCCCTTATCTTCATCTGCACCCTTGCTGAGCTCCTGTTTGACCAAGGTCGCACCACACGAAGCGGGAAATCCTTAGTGTAGTGCTCATTGTGTGGGTAAACGTGGAGCATGTTTGTGTGCGTGTGAGAGAGAGAGTGATGGCCTGAGATTGTGTAATGTCCAGTACCATTTTGAGAAGCTCTGGATTACTTGCAACGTTTTTATTTGTTGAGTGAAGTAGTCAAGTCAAGCCCTGCTGTCGTGCCAGACATGTAGAGTACACAGTGAAACGAAATGACATCCCTCCTAAGGCATGGTGTAATATTCATGACAGACAGTTGTTAGACTTTGAGGACAGCTTGCAGACTAAGCTGGCCATTCTGTGGTTAACTCACACAGGGCTGTCTTTGTCAAAGACTTTCTAGGAAAAGCTATCGACTGGTCCTACGTTCTTAGCCTCGCAGTATGAAATTCTTCAGTTAGTCCTCCTGAGCCTTGCTTGTAAATTGGTTTATTCCAGTATGAGATGAGGAATTACGATCCGAAAAATGCCTCTATGCCCTTTTGTTGTTTGAGTGGACGAAAACGCATTCTCATCTGACGTTTGACCAGATACTTTAGGGTGCTCAGAATTACCCACGTACATGCTGGGTTCATGCGGTTAAATGTGGCTGGACACAGTTTGGCTTTACCATGGAGACTACGCTTGTGCATTTGTGATGATTTTAAATGGTGAGAATAGCACACCTGATCCACAAAACTGACTAATGTTTGACATGTCCAGCAATCTGGAATTTGGCTATAGAAAATGGTTGGTTGGTGGCTGGAGTCGGAGTTGTATTTGTAGTTTGTGCTTTTCAGGCAGTGGGGGCCCAGCATTGTTCTGTCTGTTTCAGGCATGACGAGTATAAATTCGGCTGTACGTCTCTGAGATTTCCTCCTGACATCTTATCTCAGTTTCGGCATGACATCACCATCTCTCCAAACGGCGTTGCCTTCGTTAAGGTAAACGCGGCCTGGCATTGTCATCTGTCCTGTTATTGTCTGTGAGCTTATTCTAAAATATGTAACAAATAAATGAATTATTTTATTAAAGACAGTCCTGTTGAAAGTGTGGTGTTTCAGAGGTTATGTAACAGGGTAAACATCTTATGTAAAGCGAAAAGTGTGTTCCAGAAATGGTCACACTTCGTCGCGCCATCTGCTTCACGTCCGGCTTGATTTTCTTCTCTGGACGTAGCCATCGGTTCGTAAGGGTGTCCTGCCCAGCATGCTGGAGGAGATCCTGAAGACCCGCATCATGGTCAAGCAGTCAATGAAGGCCTACAAGCACGACAAGGTGTTGATGCGCCTTTTGGACGCCCGGCAGCTGGGGCTAAAGCTTATCGCCAACGTCACCTTTGGCTACACGTCCGCCGGCTTCTCCGGCCGAATGCCCTGCGTGGAGGTGAGCACCTGGTGGCACCCTCAACCTCACCAATCATCTTAAATCATCTCTTACAACCTTACCAGTCATCTTCAGTCAACTCTTATACTGAGGCTGTTGGCACGTCTCTCAACACCCCATATAGGGAGAACATTTTAAAATGAACTTGAGGAAGCACTTCTTCACACAGCGTGTAGTTGGAGTATGGAATAGTCTTCCTGCTAGTGTAGTGTATTAGTTAGGTTCTCCCCAAACGAGCTTGATGGGCCGAATGGCCTCCTCTCGTTTGTAAATTTCTTATGTTCTTATAGGGACACTTGTCCAGGATGTTCCTGGAGCCGTTTGGGTCATAGTTAGAAGCAATTACCCTTACTGTCCTAAGCTCTCCTCACAAACGGTGATGACATAATTCAAGTCTTTAATTTGATCAGGAGCCCTCATGTAACCATTTTTGTCTTTGACCAGGTATGCTTGTGTGGAATCATTATTTATTATATGATATGTGCTGTTTGTATACTGCAATGAAACATCTGATACCGCGCCCATCGTACCCATCGCCAATACTCTTGTGAGAATGGTGGTGGTGTTTTATTCTGCCTGCGCTGTTAGGTTGGTGACAGCATCGTCCACAAAGCCAGAGAGACGCTGGAGAGGGCTATCAAACTTGTCAACGACACTAAGAAGTGGGGTGCGCGCGTAGTGTACGGAGATACCGACAGGTGGGTCAGAGTTCGGCCCAGCCAAGCACCCGGCCGGTCCGGTCCGGTCCAGTTCGGCACGCACACCCCCTCCACTTGACGTTTCTGTCCCTCAGCATGTTCGTGCTGCTGAAAGGAGCCACCAAGGAACAGGCCTTCAAGATCGGGAACGAGATCGCTGAAGCCGTCACCGCCACCAACCCTAAACCTGTCAAGCTGAAGTTCGAGAAGGTGGGAGGGCGGATCGGCAATTAGTTCAGCCTCAAATTCGACCAGCCTATGGCTCTGTGATTAAGCCTGAACCGTGAAATGGATTTTATTTACAGGCCCGTTGCTGTGCGTGTCTCTGTGTGTGCGTGTCTCCCTGTGCGTATGTCCCTGTGCGTGTGTCCCCATGGGTGCGTATCTCTGTGTGTGCGTGTCTCCCTGTGCACGTCTCTGTCCCCAGGTTTACCTTCCCTGCGTCCTCCAGACGAAGAAGCGCTACGTGGGCTACATGTACGAGACCCTGGACCAGAAAGATCCCGTCTTCGACGCAAAAGGGATTGAGACGGTGCGGCGAGACGGCTGCCCTGCTGTTTCCAAGGTAACCGGGGGAATTTCAGGCGCCTCTTTCACCTCGCGGCCGTGGCAGTTTGCCCATACGTGCTCTGCTCTCCCGGCCATCGTTCGAAGAGCAGGGTTGGGTGGGGGGGGAGTCGAGTGCGAGAGCAAAAGCATGGAAATGAAACGGGTAAATGGAGCGTGCAGGCTGGATGTGCCAGTCCTGGGCCAAAGCGAGGCCGCTCACCACGTTTTTACTGCTTTGCTCTCGTCTCTCTGCGTCCTCACCCCCCCTTCCCACCCTCCCCCAGATCCTGGAGCGATCCATCAAGCTACTTTTCGAGACGCGAGACATCAGCCAGGTCAAGCAGTACGTCCAGCGGCAATGCATGAAGGTCCTGGAGGGCAGAGCCAGTATGCAGGACCTCACCTTTGCCAAGGAGTATAAGGGCAGCGCCTCCTACAGGCCGGGAGCCTGCATCCCTGCTCTGGAGCTCACCAGGTAACCTTCTGATACCCAGCCTGAAACAATGCTGTTCCCTGCCCCCAGGACAGCTGCTGCCTGACTGTCTGCCTGTCTACACGCCCGCTTTTGGCTGTGTGTAAATCTGCTCCACGTCACCCCCAGTAGCCATTGTCTGCACAAGGCTGTTCGTTTTGCTGTACCTGAGACTGTTGCCTAGCAACACTGTCATTAATATGGAGAAAGAAAAAAATATATTTGACTTTCGAGTTATTGTTAAAGGGAAAATATTCTGTTGCTATGTACAGACCGTTCCTGTGTAGTGTTACGATGCATTCCTGTATATGGACAGTGGGATTTGCTGTTCTTAAAATCCAATGTGTTTTGAGATCTGCAAAAGAAAATGTAATACACTGTTATGGACTTTGTTTTAAGTTCATATTCCTGTCATTATTTCATGATTATGACATAATTTAATGTTTTATTAATAGCATGTAGTTATAGACACTCTGCTCACTGTGACCTTTTGACCTTCCCAGGCGCATGCTGGCGTACGACCGCCGCTTGGAGCCGCGTGTGGGCGAGAGGGTGCCCTACGTCATTGTGTACGGCATGCCGGGCGTGCCCCTCATCCAACTCGTACGGCGCCCCCTGGAGGTGCTGCAAGATCCGGGGCTGCGGCTCAACAGCGCCTACTACATCTCCAAGCAGATCCTGCCTCCCCTTGACCGCATCTTCGCCCTCATCGGCGTGGACGTGTTCAACTGGTACCGTGAGCTGCCCCGGGTGAGTGGCCCCTAGGGCATTTAGATCAGGAGTTGGGACCCTGAGGGGCAAATGGCATTACCAGTTAATTTTATCGTGTTATGGATGGTGCTTCTTTAATCGTTTTTTTAATTTTATTTTCTGTTGGTTGCAATAGCTTTGCATGTTTAATTTTTTTTCTTATTAACACAAAACATGGTCATTTCTTCCACACCTCCAGTTAATGCATTGAAAATGTTATAATTTAAAAAGCCACATCGACATGACTCATGCTTTTCTTAAGAGCAGCCACAACTATTCCGTGTAGCTCAAGTTGTCAACATCAATAAAGGATTCTGTATAATTTTTAAATGTGGGCCGATAGTGCCATCTAGTGGCCGCCCATGGGAAGTAGCGTCCAAGGCCATGCCTTGTGGTGTTCCTGCGGGATCATGATTTGTTAACATGGGCAGAATTCCCAGGACAAGATGCTGCCCTCCGACAGCGGAGCAAGGCCTGCCAGGACTGCAGCAAACAATCTGTCTTTGGTCTGTTAAGGAAATGCTTAGTGTGTCAGGGGAAATTTTCAAGAATCTAAAAAAAAAATTCTTGTTTCTTTGAGACGCCAGATGATGCCAAATCATCACTGACCTGAATCTGTCTCACGTCATGTGACTTAGATGGAATCTGTGCTTGAGTTTCAGGCCTGAATCTTAGCATTTCTGCGCTAACACTGAGGCCTTCCTCATTCCCCCCTGACTTGTGACCCCCCCCCCCCCCTCAGGTCCAGAAAGCGTGCTCCACTGCCGGTGCTGGCGACGAGGAGGTGTGCAGGAAGGGCACCATCTCGCAGTACTTCACCACCCTGCACTGCCCCGTGTGTGATGAGCTGACCCAGCTGGGTGTGTGTGCCCGCTGCCGCGCCGAACCCCAGCGCGTCGTCGTCACGCTGCAGCAGGAACTGCGTCAGTGGGAGGCCCAGCAAGAGCATCTGCTGAAGGTGAGGGGCGCTCGGGTGCGAGGGACCCATGCTCAAAATGCATGGGGGCCCAACGAGGATTGTTGGCACGGTAACGGCCTTTGCGCACCTTTCCATAGCTGTGTTGCAACTGTCAAGTGTTGCATAATAGTTCCCATTTGTTGCCGTTTGCGTTAAAAAAATGGCGCTCGTTTTGGACATGTCTCCTGCTGGCTGCTGATTTTGCGTCAGTTAAATGCTACAGGCTTAATTCTTGCGATGCTTACCTTAATCCATTTGATCAAAATCACACCAGCCCTGACCGCCGTTGGATTCTGCGGCGTTAACAGCACTGCGATGCCTGTTCGCTACACTGTAACGCATTCTCTGCATTGCCAGCTGTCCTGTCTTTGCGTAGCTGCCATCGTCCCCACGGCCCTGTACGCACTCTCCTGACACATAGCTGATGTTGCAGACGTCGTGATAGCGACGCCCGCCGCTACGACATAGCTTGACGCCCGCCTCAACCTGCCATCCCCACAGGTGTGCCGGAACTGCAGCAGCGCCGCAGAACGCCAGGTCCCGTGCATCTCATTGGACTGCCCGGTTCTGTACAAGTTGTCTCGGGTCACGCGGCAGCTGTCCAAGGGCCCCTACCTCCGGCAGCTGCTGGAGCAGTTCTGAGGTTCCGGATCCCCGTCATTCACACTCGACGACGTTGTGGTGCTAAATGCCCAGTCTCTGTTCTGATTTTGTTTTTGTCTTTTTTTTGGTTTTGAATGGTGCTTTGATCTAACATGGTTAGGTTTCAACTTTTGCCTAGTCGCTATTTGTTATACAAGTATTTCTGCTAGCTTGCTGGCGCAGGTGGTGGCTGGCCGGTCGGCTTGCGGCGTCCTCGTTCACCGCGTTCCCAGCTGCTATTGGTTGTACATAAAGCAGTGTTTACTTTGGCTGGTATATTGGACGGCATTATGGGAAATTGGACCTAAGAGGACTATTCTGCGTTATGTTTTCGTACGCGCTGTAACTCTTTGTAAAAACTTTGAAGTCTAAATGTTTTTTATGAGGCACCTTCTGACTCCCAAGGTAGCAGACAAAAACCACTGATTAAAAGATTGTTTTTATATATGTATAAATATATAAAAACCTTTTTATGTAGAAATTCTCTCATTGTAAATCTAAAATCTGTGTGCACCTGCATTAAAAACACGGGGTGGTTTATAGTGGGGGGGTACCAGTGCTAAATAATATATTATTTTCTCCTTAAGTACTTGGGGGGGGGGGGTACCATGTTGTTTTCCGTTCGCCCCACGGATTTTGCCTTGAGAAAGATGGTTTTATTTATGTATGTTTTTCTGCACGGAATAGTCCTTAAAACTTTGAGCCTCTTTGGGTCGTCGGTGGTGTGGAATGGAGCAGAGGACGTTCGCGTCAGAGTTTTCACCAACTCCTGGGACTCACTGCAATACTGTATTTTGATAATTTATGGCAAAGTATACATTATTTTCTTTGTGCATATTTATTTTGTACACATTTCTAATGCTTTCTCTATGCTATGTGTATGTTCCCTACCTATGTAAAGACTGATTCTATATCTCAATTGTACACAAGATCTGTGTATTTGTATAATTGTAAAAAAAAAAAATGAACGGTGTTTGTTTTTAATAGATATTTCTGTGGATGGAAGGTTAACAGACATTAAAATTAAATGTACGAACATAAACCTGTTAACTTGTTTAAGTGAAAATGCTGCCTTTGAGTACTACTTTTAACTGGAAACGTTAAAATCTGTAATTCACTGCTTAGGTCACTGGCCTTTAGGCCTGCAGTGCGCAGGCACGTGTAACCAGTGTTTAGGCTGCGTATTTGTATCCTGCTATAGGCGAACCTTGTCCAGTGACTGGGCTCGAGTCTATTTAAAAAAAGAAAACACTCCACACACATTCAGAATCATTATGCAAATTATTCTGAGCAGGAAAGTCCTAAAGAGGATAATTTTCTGAGGATTTTTCCCCCCCCTTTCAAAACTGCACTATGAATGTGTCGAGGTCAGGCTCTTGTTTTTCCGTTCAGCATTATTTTGAAAAAGTCCGCAATGAAACAATCATGACAATCCCACCATCCTTCATAATTTATACTTTATTATGGACAACACACATTGGAATACATTGTACACTTAAATATCAATCTATACAAAATAAAAGTGTACATTTATAAAAATTTGCAAGTTGAGATGTCTTGCACAATTTACTCACAGATAACCCAGCATATTACATTGATGCCACATTTTTGCTCACATTGGAGGAATCTTACTTTTCTCTGACCATTTTAAAAAGGCAAATTTATGCTCCAGGGACCGTTCCGTAACATGAGCTGAAGGTGCGTGCCTGAGACACCGACTGCTGGGTCAAATTCCTTTGTTTGTGTTGTTCCTCACTTGAATGTCAGCTTTCCAAACAGAGGATTCAAACCCAACATTACGCGGCAGCACAGTGGTGCGGTGGTTAGCACGGTCGCCTCACCCCTCCGGGACCTGGGTTCGAGTCGCCGCTATGGTTCCATGTGTGGAGCTTGCTCTGTCCCTGTTCCTCCAGTGTCCAAAAACACCCTGTGGTTAACTGGCATTACCAAAGTGTGCGCATGCGTACCGGTGTACAATCCAGTCTCTCCCTCCCTGCACAGTCCAAACACACCCTGGGGTTCCCAAATTGGCCCTAGTTGTGCGAGTGCCCAGTGCTTCCATCGGCTCCAGACCCCCTGAAAGCCTGAATAGGACAAGCGGTTACAGAAAATGGATGGAACTCAGTGTCACACTAAGTATCAGCACACAGTAAATCATTATTAATCCAGCATATGACAATCTGATTTCATGGTCTACTTCAGTGTTTCCCAACCCAGTCCTCTGGGAACTCTGGATAGTCCACGTTTTTGCTCCCTCCCGGCTCCCAGCCAATCAGGAACACCGAATACCTGGCACAGGCGCGCTGGGAGCCGAGAGAAAGCAAAAACGTGGACTGGCCGAGGTTCCCCGAGGACTGGGTTGGGAAACACTGGTCTACTTTAAAAAACTATACCAAAATATATATATTAAAAGATCACACTTAGTATAGTGGCTTTACCATTCAATTGCACTACTGCTATTGATTTATATAATCATGTGACCCTACATTTAAGTCCAAAACACTTTTGCCATGAATGAGAGGTGTTTTGTTTGTTTTTTGCCGCGGTACGGCGCTGTCCCTAAAACACAGGCTGTACCTCGAACGCTGTGTATCATACTTGCCCATTAAGCAGGCCTACCCCATGAAATATATCATTTCATAACAAACACAATAAGTCTATAAAAGTAAAAGTCACAATACATAAATTCAGGACAATGTAGGGAATCAGCCACTGGAAGGAGGGGGGAAAAAAAAAAAAAAGATGCGATTATCCAGTATTTTGAGAACTGCGCGTCTACATTCAATGACCTACACTGCTCTGAGAGAACAAGCTGTAAAGCAACTGTGGTTCGTAGTCTAAGCATAACCCAGACACGTAACAGAACACACTGAAGAAATACGGGGCATATTCAACACAGCTACCTCAAAGCTGCAATTAAGTTTTCCCCAAACTGAAGCATTACCAACCCAACAGCTGCCACTAGCTGTGAGCTCGAGCTTGTTTCAGAGGGCAGGAAAAGTGCCTGACATTGGGAGGGATGCGTAATGGGTGACAGGCAGCAGAATTTTCTCCGATCATTTCTCATGCGCTTGTCAACCTCCCAGCAACGGCGCCTTTAGTCTCTCTTTTCCCTGTCCAGGGTAATGAGCGGTTTCCCCCTGGGAGAGTCTCCAAGGAGAGTGACTGGGGAGTTGGTGGGCTCCAGGGGATTGGCTGGCTCGGGCGTAAGGTTGGATGTGATCGGGGTCACCAGGGTACCCGCAGGGGCTTCTACAGCATCCACAGCGGCCACCGGAGACACCGTTTTGTCCGGCGAGCTGAGACTGGCATCATCCATCTCGATGACTTCAAAGTCAGCGTCGTTCCACTGGTCGGCCTCATCATCTTCTTCCTCCTCTTCCTCATTGGCGCCGGCGTCCAGAAGGGCTTGGTAGTGCTCGCTGTCATCGGCCCCAGGCTTGTCCCGTGGCCTCCAGGTTGTTCCACCAGGCGAGGTGGCCAGCTTATACATGACGGGGAAGAGGATGGAGGTGATGGTGGCCGTGCCCAGGGACAGATACATCAGCACTGGGAGCTCTTGCACCATCCCCAGGAGTAATCCCACAACAGCAGGCAGCACCATCTCTCCAAGTGCCGCCCCCACCACAAACACTGCCGCCGAGCGGCCCGTCACCGTGGTGTACTGCTCCAACCAGGAGATACCGCTAGGGAATGTGGTGGCCATGGAGGCGCCGTAGAGGGCGGTGCAGGACCAGAGTACCGTCCTGTGGCTGAAGAGCACCATCAGCAGGGAAGACAGCGTGCAGCCCACCAGGCTCAGCAGAATCATGGTGCCCGGTTTCATGCAGGCTGCTACAAAGATAGCCAGGCCCCGGGTGGCAGCGAAAGTGCCCCAGAAGAGGGAGTTAAGTCCAGCTGCCTGAGACTGGGCCATTTTCCTCACATCCTTGGCATAGGTGAAGATGAAGGAGCCGTAGGCCACCTCTGCTCCCACATACCAAAAGAAGAAGAAGAAGAGCAGAAGAATGAGGGCATTGTGGTACTTGGCCATCCGTGGCTTCCCCGGGGAGATCTTGGCCGTGTCCTGAGCAGGGCTGCTCCGGGAATACAGGACAAAGAAGAGAAGGGAGACCAGCAGCAAAAAGACCCCGATCACAATGTAGGCCCACATGGACTTGGAGATGGGCGCATGGGCGAGAGGAAGGGTGGATCTGATTAGTTTGCTCATGGGGTCTTTCATAGGGGGCACAGGTGCTTCCGTACTGGCTGGGGAAGACCCAGCAGTGTGCGAGGCGGTCGTGTGGGCGCCCCTCGAGCCAAAGACCTTGCTGTCCTCCAAGTGATCGTCACTCCCGAACAGCAGCTTGGCGATGATGGGAGAAATGAAGGCCCCGACGGCGAAGCTAAAGTGCAGGGCCTGCATGTGTGGTCTGGCGCGGTCTCCCCACGTCTTCAGGATGAGGACATTGCCACCTAAGCATTGGGTGGGCAGCAGGGTTGGGAATACAAGTATGATTCAGTGCTCGACAGAGCTGTAAAAACGACAAAATGCCGTTCGGCTATTGCGAAGCACAACTAGCCACCGCCACAAAAACAGATCAGTCAAAGGCATGTCAGCATGCTGGCAGGTGGAAACACTGAACTACTAAAGTAACATGCAAATTCTCTTAAATAGCAGCATGCTGTTGAATGAAGGTAATTACAATTTTATTTAATGTATGACCCAAATCAAAGAGTATCACACAAGATTTCTTGAAAATTCACATATTCTCCCCCCTCTACTATGAAAACAAATTTCTTTTTAAGAACTAGAAGAAAGTAATGCACCACACAATACATCCTCCACTTCAGCGTTTCCCAACCCGGTTCTCGGGGACCCACAGATGGTCCATGTTCTCGCTCCCTCCCAGCTCCCTGCCAGACAGTCCACAATTTTGTAGCCGGAGCCCGGAGCAAAAACATGGACTGTCTGCCGGGTCCACGAGGACCGGATTGGGAAACACTGCTCTTGTTGAAAAACATACTTACTGTTACTATACCCTGTAGGTGAGCCACCTTCCTGCCTCTACAGATGTTCTTACCTGTATCTAGAAACCCCATTGAAACTCCAACACAGGAAATGAGGAGGGTGAGCAGGACGGCTCTTTTACAGAAGGGAACTCCAATCATGCCAAAAGCTGTGAGCAACATAGACAAGCCTGCCGATGACAGCGCGGAGAGAAACGTCAGACAAATCGGGAATCATGTGCTCCTGTTTGTGCTACGGGCCACAACTTCTGACAACATGGAGTCCAGCTGGTTTCCCATGAATCGCCCCATCTCTCAGTACCCTAGGCACTTAACCTAAATTGCAAAAGAGAAAGGAATTTATTTAAAAAACACAACACAAATAATAATAATAATAATAATAATAAAGGGGACTGAATGGTGTCATGCTGCACTGAACAAGGCTTCTGTCAAACAAACATGTAGCTAAATGTCAAATGAATGGGCTTTAAATGTGTCGCCTTTTGTCCAATGGTAGGTTTCAGTTACTACTCTCTATTAAGCCCATGACAAGCCAGTTTTCACAAAAAAATAAACACTACAATTGTGAATTTCTCACAAATGTGTGGAATGGGGGGGGTGGGGGCTGAGCGGCTTGGGACTGTGCCCGGAATCACTGGCTTATCTGAGGTCGCTGGTTCAGAACCCAAGGTCGGCACAAATCATTGTTTTCTCAAAAAAATGGCACTTTGGACATTTCAAAAAAAAAAAAAGTGTTTAAAAGTGTTTAAATAAATAAAAGCAAAATAAAATGCTTGAACACTGGTACACCAAAAAATGTGTGCACCCCGTAGTATTGAGAAATATCCTGTCCAAAAACGTATTTATGGCTCATATTCAAACAGCGAGACAGCTAGCATAGCACCCGACACAGCATTACATAGAGCTCTGTAAGCCAGGCCATGAGCAGAAGGTCATCAGTTCAGATCCCCTGGGTGGCTGAATGATGCCAGCACAAGATCCTTGAGCAAGGCCCATAATCTTTAGCTACTTCAGGAACAGTCTGACCCTGCTCTCTGATTCTCACTTGCATCTCGCTTTGGATTAAAGTGTCCAATAAGAACATAAGAAATTTACAAACGAGAGGAGGCCATTCGGCCCATCAAGCTTGTTTGGGGAGAACCTAACTAATA
>JAODKC010000043.1:3566991-3579321 GCA_026777985.1 Mormyrops attenuatus
CTTGATGAATGTGGGTTGTTGTTATTCAGCCTGGTTCTATGTACCCCTTTTTAACTTTGAGCACCCGCCCCTTCAAATATCTCTGCATGGCCCTGCCCAGGTGTGATGGCAAATGTGCTTATGACTAGAGAGATGGATGGGGATGATATCTATCTGCATTCCCATCTGTCCCTGCAAACATGTAAACCATACCCACCCCAACCCCACACCAACAGTACAGTGTACAATTAAATGTGTCCATATTCGCCTTTAAATATCTTAATTATTGAGTTACTCACTTAACATGGCCACTAGGTGGTGTTGGGGTGAGAACAAATAATTTAATAGAACAAAAGGACTGATAACACAGGTCTACAAAAGATTTTTTTTTCAGGTGCCAAGGTTTTTTGAATGGATTTAGGGTATTTGAGGGTGCTGAATTCAAAAATCCCATTACTTTTGCTGAATTGATTCTAGTTTTTGAGACATCCATGAAAATAATGCATTCCCCCAATGTGACTTCTGTGTGATAACAAATGCAATAGATTTTGGTCTGTCTTTTGACTCTGTAACAGTGTCTTAGGTAATGAAATATCCCATATAATTATTTTGTATTTCAATGCAAAACATTCAATACAATTGTGTATATGGGTATACAGAAAATACCCATGCTTCATGTGCCTCTGGGATAGCAGGGCAAAGCAAGATCATTGGACAAAAGTGTCATGGCCTACAAGGGAAGAAATGATTGTTGGCACTGCAAATATCATCAATAAGCCGCTGGTGGACAAGAACAAAATCATTCCCCCACCGCTTCATATTAAGCTAGGATTGATGAAGCAATTTGTTAGGGCTTTGGACAAAACAGGTAATTGCCTCAAGTACATTTGTAGATCATTCCCTGGACTGAGCTTGGAAAAACTAAAAGCTGGAATCTTTGATGCTTCTCAGATTCGTAAATTCATGAATGATTCCAATTTTGCCAAATGCATGAATGACACTGAGGATTAGGCCTGGAAGAGTTTTGTCTGTTGTGAAGAACTACTTGGGTAATCAGAGAGCAGACAATTATGAAGAAGATATGCTTGCTAACTTCTGAGATTTGGGAGTTAATATGAGCATAAAGATGCAATCTCCATAGCCATTTAAACAGATTTCCAGATAACCTTGGAGACTTCATCGAGGAACAAGGCGAGAGGTTCCACCAGGATATGAAGGTGATGGAGAAGAGATATCAAGGCAGATGGGACATACACATGATGGCAGACTACTGTTGGAGTCTCCAACATTATTATCCTGATGACTCACATAAAAGGGAACTGCATAAATAGTGTTTTTTTGAAGCATTGACATTAATAACAATTAATAACTAATTAATATTGTATTAATTAATCAAATCATACATACTAACTTTTTCCTGTCACTGTTAGATATTTTTAATTTCTTTTTTGTATGATGTTTACTACTAGTTGTAACTAAAATAAAAATATTCTTGCAATTCTGAAATTTTTCAAACGTGTTGCGTTAATTAATAAATTAACTATTAAATATCTCAGAAACTAAAGCCAATCTGGCAAAACCGAAGTCATATTCTTAATCAGCACCATAAACTTAATATAAAACCGTTCAGACATCGTTGGCACCAAAATCACTGTATACCAGTGTAATTAATATAGCATTTACTAGCAATTTCATTACCATTACTGCTGTGTTACCATGCATTTTATTACCATCCTTGCAGGAATACAGTAAAGATCATTTCACCTGTTACCGCAGGAATATTTTTCTTTTTATGGCCAATCCTGGGGATTACCACGTATCGCTTATGGCTTCACTTCAGCGTCCTATACTCAATTTCTTTTATAATTCATGAACAAGATCTCTGTCACTCCGGTGAAATTTGGTCATAAATGTGTGCATTGGTCAGAAAATGTATTTTTTTTATTACCATCGTGCTTGAGAATGGTCATTAACCAAGATAGTCACTTACCATGATGCCATGTTGAGGGGCCGTATAAGCTTGTAAATGGAAGGGACACCCCAAGGCAAGAGTGTTGGTGATTGTCTGGAAGAATTTGTTCCTCCCTCTGCCGCTTCACAGGACCAAGATCTTCATTCGTCACCCCAGGACCCTCTTTGCTACTGAAGATGCCTTCGAGACTTGCAAACATGAGCTGGGTGGGTGGCTTCCTGAAGATCTCCCCTTAGGGGGGCGGCATTTGGGGGGGGGGGGGGGACCAAAGATATGTAGCCAACTGCTTGTATTCACCTGTACATTCTGTACACTTTCCACACCATAGCTACAAGGATCCAGGCTAAATACAAGGGATACCGGGTCAAGGGGGAGTTCCTGAAGCAGAAGGATGCAGGTAGATTCTCCTTTCCTCTGCTTTCTTATTTGGTTTTTATTGTCATTTCCTTTAACGCTTTATGATCAGAGGGCAGTATGTTTAAGTTTCATAGGCATCTGAATTTCTTGGATATAGATATACAGACGCTCCTCTACTTACGAACGTTCAACTTACGAACTTTCAGACATACGAACGAAGAGGACTGTAAGTCCAAATTGTGTTCGTCGGGCTCCCGTTTCCTGTCCGCAACATAATTTTTTTTTCTGCGCTCCAGTTCCGCCTAGTACGACTTCTGGCCGCTACTCCAGCGTAGCGTGCGTACTCCCGGCATCCTGGTTCTTTGTACTTGCATATACCCTTAAAATGATGTTGAATAACGACTTACGAACATTTCAAGTTGCGAATGGCCGTTCGGAACGTATCTCGTTCGTGAGTATAGGAGCGTCTGTACTTAATTATTAATACACTGCACTGAATCTGTCTAAATGACTCAGACACACGTCATTCTTCATGATCCCTCACTTAGTGACGGCATGGGTGAAATGGGATGTATCTGTGATATTTCCTAATACGTGAACTACATTTTGGATGAGAAACATATTTGTGATATTATGTTACGTGTGCTGTACAGACAAGAAGTACTGTAACATCTCGAGTTCTTGAGTTGGACTCGCCGATGGCGTGCTTGTGTATGCGCGATCGCTAATTTAAAGCAGACTTCGTCCAAGTAACTGTAATGTATGGGCTTTTCATTTGTAGGAGACAAGAAACATTTCATTTAAGTTAGGAAAAATTTGACAATTCTTTACTCTTTAACCAAGTGATCATACAATCTGCAGACAAGTACATTGCATACTAGAAAAGTCCATTATAAAATAATGCAATCAGCAAAAAGATACAAATGCAGGAATTAGGGACTTAAAAGCTAATACAAAATATGTCATGATTTTCAAATACATATGTTTTCCATGTCATAGCTAAATGCTCAGGGAAAGCTTTAAGGCACAAAAAATGAGGAGAACAACCCGACAACCCTGCGTGACAGGGAATTCGGGTATACACTTTAACCCGTGCACAGTGTCAGAAAACGCAAATACGTGCATGCAGGTTCTTAAATGCATTACACTTCAAATAGAGATTGGTTTTTTTTCTTATTGGATACAGCTGAGAAAAGAAACATTTAAGCCATAGAAAAGATTCAATTTCACACAATATGGCGTTAACAGAATATTCCTTGTACTCTCAATATATACTATTCCCAATATATAATCTTATTTGGTAGTTAGCTCTTTTCTTTCAAAAAATATAAAGAAAATTTTCAAAACATCAAAATTTACTAATATATATACTATATTCCTTTAAGGTAATAGTAAATGCTTGACATTTAAATCTTTGGATTGATAGTATGAATGAAATATTTAGTCTAACAGAAAAAACGGATATTGGTGCCGCTCCACAAGCAGAGGTCGCTGTTTCCAACAATGCGCTGCAAACTAGAATTTGGCCAACTTCGTTACATAGATGTAAGTGAATATTTCTATGAAATACTTTAACATTTGAGGTGCTACAGATCATTCACACAACAGAATGTCTATTCTACTCTTCAATGAAACTGTAAGTCAGAAAGATAATATACATAAATAAACAACATGAGCAGAATAAAATAAACATATATGTATCGTCATATAACATACATATAAAAGGATCTGTTGTACAAATACATCACATGTATATAAGGGGTTTTCTACAATTTTCTGTGTTTTTCCTCAAAAAACTATTAGAAAACACTAATAGATATACTAATAATAATGGTTATATTCATAGCTAATTACATAGTTTAAGCCAAGACTGTCACAAAATGAATGGTACATGATTTATTTCAAATATAATGCATTATAGTAAAATGCTATATATATACACATTCCAAATATCCATGCAGCTGAAGTTCCATACTATATAACGTTGCAGGATATTCAAAGTGTAATGGCACTGTTTCATAGAAAAATTCTGTTTTGGGTTTGTACATACAATTTCCTTAGATCACATTTTAACCTTTCAGGCATTGGCTGTTGAATGTCTGCTGAATTAAAAGCGTATTACAATGGGAGGTGTGAGGAGGGGGTAAAATGTGGCCCCAAGAATATCAATAATTGAAAGTTAGTAGTGAGACTGAATGTCAGACCTCACAAAATGGAATGAAACGGAGAGTCACACCGATGCCCTTTGGACTTCAAGATAAATATCCCAAGATTGCCCAAGTATTCTGAGGTAGACGCTATGAAGTGGTATCATTGGAAAAGTGATGTTTTTTTTTTTCCAATTTCCATCGTAAATGTTTTTGTTAATCATGTTCATAATTCTATATAGACAGCTTTTAAAACCTTGAGAAACGGACTTAATATCTCCCGGATACCATAGACAAGAGTATTAAGGATAAGTAGTAATTTTAACACAGTACAGATGCGATACACAGGCCCTTCTTTGATAATCAGTTAATGTGCATTTTAAGAGCACCAGTAAAACTTATTATTTATGGCAAATGTCTTGATGAACAACACACAGAGCAAAGCCAAGACGAATTCTAGACGCAAAGCAAAATAAATAAGAGAAAAACGTAGGTTTCCGATTAACACATTTAGATATATAGTTAACTTGAACATATCTCAGTGGCTATGTAAAACTGTGCTTTGAAGGAAGGGTCGCCCTGTGGTATTAGAAAACCAGAAATCAGTTTATGATAGCGCTGGTAATACAATCCTGGATGTTTATGTGCTGATTACACACCTTTAAATTTCATATGCACTTAGTGACTGAAAGTACCACTTCATCCATTCACTGTTTCCTGTAAAAGTGCCCATGTGAGTCAGCATGGAGACATCACATATCTACATTGCATAGAGAAACCAGGCATAGAAAGTCAACCATAGAAACACGCTTGAAAAATGAAACTAGCACTGAACTGGATTTTCAACTGCACAACGGGAGGGGAAAAAATGTGACATTTCACTTTTTAACAGCTGGGAAGATTATCCGTTACATGCCTACGGAGGTGATGCATGTATGTTCCCTTAACGTGATTAGCATTGTGAGACCTACTGTTCTGCTAAAAGCTGCTTAGTATATTGCAGCAACAGTTTATGAAAATAACTAAATCCCATTGTTATTTTGTAATTCACTTCTTTGAAGCAATACTCTATGCCCAAGTCAATAATTTTGCAAATTAACGATACATTCATAAGTTTTAAAAAAATTATTCCTAAGAACAGAGTTCATTTGCTTAGATGAGAAAGCAGCATTGTTCTGTAGTGGGCTTATGGCCACCGGCCACATCTCCGCTAAGCCCTAAATCAGCCCAATTTACCTCACAATCACATCTCAAACTCTGTTTCAGCTCTTCTTCTGGTTTTGGTTCATAGCTGTCTCCAACATACCAGGGTTAAACTGGTAACTTAGCAGCTAGTTCCAATCTCTTTGGCCGCAGAAATGCACAACATTCCTTTTCCACTCTTTCCATGGAAAGTGTTTGACTAGCCTTGTGACACATCTGACTAGGAACTTATTATCTAGTATATTACTGGGTTGAGCATTGCAGGTTAAGCGTTTCTAAAGTAATGGCTTCAAGTTCCTTTCAAAAACAAGCTAATAAGGATGTAGTTTATGAGGCTGATATTTAAAGTACTCCAAGGCTTCATATCTGTTATACATAAGCACACTTTAAATGCATTAACATTTTCCATATGCCACTCATTTATCTAACGGAAAAGCATTGAAATGCATAGGTTATTAGAATCACACTCATTTAGAAATGGTTGTGCATTTAAATAGGTTACACTAGTAATGGACAAAATGACACTTCATGAACCGTTTGCTATATTTTTTGACACCACTAGATGGTGGTCTTGGTTTGCTTTGGTGTATGCTTTAAGCCCTTTTTTGCACAATGAGCACTATCTAGTGGTCAAGAATCCAGCTAATGGTTCATGAAGCATCACTTTGTCCATCACTAGGTAACACTGATGTGGTAGTACTTCTCCCTCTAGTTGTCCTGCAAAAGCAGCTTTTTTTAAAAAAAAAAAACACTATTTCGATGCTTGATTGATTGCATGTATGAATGTTTGTATGCGTGTATATTTATCTGGATGTTCATGCGTTCCGATTCAAATGACAGATTCTGGGTCTGAGCTCTTGTCTGCACTGGCCCCAACTGCTGAACACTTGCTGTCATTCTTGCTTTCCAGCATTGTCTGCACGGCCTCCTTCTCAGTATCGAATGCCTTCTTTTTGCGCTTGGCCTCCACCCAGGGGATGAGGCACAGCAAAGCCCCTCCGATGATAGGAGGGATACCGGCCAGGTAGAAGGCTATGTCGTAGGAGCCCAGTCTGTCCCTCAGATAACCTGAGCAAAGGAAGGCAACGCAAGGAGAACGAGTTTATTACACACGTAGAAACAACCCTATACCCGAGATGACCTCCAAAACAGCTCCTGCATGCATGCCTTGCAGGATGTCCATACTGCTACGTTTTTAAGGAACGGTTTTCCGTAAGCTATGGGATCGAGCTCTTGTCAGTGGTATTACAATTTAGATTTTTATAATTAGTTTTTAATGTTATATTATGTTCAATTTCAATTTGAAATCCAGTCTAGTCGTAGTTAATTTTCAGTGTGGTTTTATTAGTTGTTAGAAACATATATTTCTGTTTAGTTTTATATACATTTTAATTTCAGTTCAAGTTTTAGTAATTTTATTTCTAGGGATAGACTTTTGTTGTAGAGCTGTTTTTTTGTGTCTGAGCTTTATCCTACACGAATTCAAAGTGAACCTTATGTACAAATGTCATCTCAATGGGCAAAACATGTTCCAGGTTTTCCTGATAGTAATTAAAGATAAACAATTCATTACTTTAGCTAAACTGTATTACTGTAACAATTGTAACAAAAACTGTAACATTTAACATTTGTTTCTAATTTTATTTCAGTTTCAGAAACAATTTCTATAGTGTCTTTTTAGTCATTAATTTTATTTTCGTATTTTATTTCAGTTTACGAAAATGTTTTTATTGTAGTTTTAGTTTCCGTTAACAATAATAACCCTGGATCTTGTGGGATGGTAAGAGTACTGAACTTTAAAAGGGTGCTGTGTCAGGCCCTGATTAATCTGGGCTTTAATTAAATCATTAATGCAGGTTCACACATCCGCTGCAAGAAACAGTCACACCCAACACTGACTCTGGCCAAACCTCATAGCCAACACCTTAATGCAGTTTCTGATTCCCAGGGACTTGCTACTCAGACGAGTGGCTCAAAACTGCATTTCAACTTCTGTAGCTTAAAATACTTTTAATACATACAATGTAAAAAATAATTTAATAAAACAGGTAATATTTAACTAGTTTAACAAACATCTGCCATTAGCAGTCATCAGTAGATGGCGCTCTAACCAGACCTATCCTCTGAAAGGCTATAGCTGAGGTGCTGTGTATAGTACCTGCAATGGGTGGCCCCACAGTCATGGGCACGGACATCATGCCCAGCAGGAAACCAATGGCCTGCGACACATCTTGGGATCCCACGAGCTCAAAGGCGATGGGAGCCATGATGCAGATAAAGCAGCCATCAAAAAGGCCCATGAGAAGGCAAACAGCGATGAGCCCGCCGAAGATTCTGCAGAGCGGGATCATCATGGACATGAGGCCGATCACCAGGAACGAGGACACCTGGTGGTCAGGAGAATACAGAGGATGGACTCAGTGCTGAACCTTAACCCAACGCTTTTTATGCCCTTTCTGAATATGTCAAATTCAGTCCTCAGTACAATTTACAACTATTCCAACTGTTTATTTGTTTAATATAGCAACATATTTGGCTCATCTTTCACACCTCAGTCAATTATAACTCTACAAATAATTCTACAGGCTTTACTGATAAAATTCGCATTAAGTTTCAATACTAGTTTCAATAGTATCATACTACTGCTTTTCTCCCATTGGTTATTAGAGAACAAGTTCACAGCCAATCAGATGGCTTTCTTCAACTCCTGCCTTACTGTTCTCCTACCTGCAGGAAAACTTTGTTGACACCAGGGACGTAGTCAGCGACTCTGCCGAAGATGAGACGGCCCACGCCGGACGTGATGCCGATGCACATGAGCAGCACCTCCTTGTTGGCCTCCTCACCAAACACCTCCGTCACATGCTTCATCTGCGTGGCAGGAAGAGCGGTTGTCACAGGCTGCCATGCTTTGGCGGGAAATGAGCTGCACGGGTCCCTCCAGATTCAGCTCCAACTTCCTCACTGTTTCCTCATGGTCGCTAAGACACACCGCTTTCGGTGCCTGTTCCTTAACACTGCTACTACATATCTATTAATTCACTTCATTGTTATAATTTAAAAAATCAGGTTAAGTACTTAACCTACTACATGCTCGACAGCAAGACAGCACACATTACTTCGATACGTTCCACCTTCAAGTCCTTGCCTTCATCCACCTCTCATGCCCTTTTTGATTTGAATGAATGAAATAAGCGTGAGGTTACTCTTATATGGCCTGGAAGCACAAACAAGCTGCCCTTTTGGCTGTGTGGGCTGATTAACCACTACTCTGTCTAGAGTTTCCTGTAACTCCACATACTTGTGAGATCAGCAGGATTTACCCACGTTTGTCTGTGCCTGATGTCGGGTTAGTATGGGGGTGGAGTTCAATGAGGGGGCCTGAACTGTGGGGCCCCTTTCTGGGGGAAACACACCTGCTCCACCTCCAGGGCTCCACCACAGGAGGAGCCTGAGGTGGCCCCCGCATGGTTATAGGGGATAGGGGGCCTTCCTCTCTCCTGGCAGATACACATGACTTTAATTTACTGCAGCCCATGGGGTCTGGGGTGGCCTCGCAAGTCATGAGTCCGGAAGGCCATATCACGGCCTCCCTGACTTCCATCGCGGCCAACAGCTGCCCCAGGAAAGCGTCTTTTACCAGCTCAGCAGTTCAAAGGTGGATTCATCAGGAAACGTGTTTCTGCTGGCGCCGTCCAAAGACAGATTCACCTCTCACTCCCTCACATCTGAGCGGTGCTAATGTACGCAATCTCACAAGCTGGTGTAAATTCACACATTCCTCCGTTTCACATGGCACATACGCCCCCCTGGAAACATCTCACGAAACACGTTCCCCAGGATGTGTTTTTTTTTAGCAAGCTTGGCGTCCTCTGAACAATTCCGGGGCATGATAAGGTGCTGCCCTGTCTCATTTTAATATGGGCAGTACCTCTTCTATTTATGAGATTAAATTATGACATAACTCATTACTAAAATTGTATTGTCATTTAAAAACACATTTTCTCTCTTTTTTGGAAAAATCCCACTATTGTAGTATCGTGAAATTTATTACTGTATTGTAAACAGTGACACCTAGTGGCCAGAAGGAACAACAGCGCCACCTCTGCCCATTCTCTGCTACTGACAACAACATATGACTTCTGTCTCTCTCCACTCCTGACAATAACAGCACCACCCCTGCCCTTTCTCTGCCGGACAATAACAGCTCCAACTTCTTTGTGTCCCCTCTCTGCTCTTGATGACAAAAGGTAACGTGTAATGACTCAGTAAATTTTTTTCCCTCTGCGTTTTCAGTCACTAATAAACTGCTAAACAATGCAGTGTTTTTTATAACATTTGAAATGATGGTAACTCCCTACAGGTTGTAATCAAAACCACAGATTCATTTTTTTTTCTTGATTAATTTCAAATTTATATTTTGTTCTTTAACTTAAAGAGCATGAAACACTGTTTTGAGTAACTGCATCTGATTACATCTGACATACTGGCTAAGTATTTTAATATTTAATCTCTATGCAATACTTACTAACTGAGTAAATTGGATTTGTTACAAAATGCCCTGTAACCCATTGTTTTACTGCTTTTTTTTTTACCACAAGAAGGTGTTGGAAAGTAAGCAATCTGCATAGTAACATGATACATTGGGTTGATTAGCTTCTTACCTCAATTTCTTTAACCACCAGCCACAATGAAACAAACTCCTCTAGTGCACAACAGCTGCTGTTTTTAACTTTAATTAAAAAAATAATTTAAATTTAAATTTAAAAAGCTCTTTAATTTCAAGCCACATAACAAGATGGCATAACAGTATGTACCACACACCATACAGCCAAACTGACTTCTGGATTCAAGAGGTCAAGAAATAATAAGTAAAAAACAATCACTTGAACGGTTAGACTGCACAGTATACAGATACTACTCTACTTACGAACAAGTTACGTTCCGAACGGCTGTTCGTAACTTGAAATATTCGTTATTCAACATCATTTTATGGGTATACACAAGTACTAAGAACTAGGATGCTGGGAGTACGCACGCTACGCTGCTGCGCGGTGGGAGTAGCGGGCAGAAGTCGTACTAGGCGGAATTGGCGTGCAGAAAAAAAATTGATGTTGCGGACAGGAAACGGGAGCCCACAATTTGGACTTACAGTTCTTTTCGTTCATATGTCTGAAAGTTTGTCAGTTGAAAGTGCGTAAGTAGAGGAGCGTCTCTACTGTTAAAGTGCAGCTAAACTGATTGCACGCTTTCCCGACTTAGTCACAGACAGCTCATGGGCCATTACCTCTTATTCATTCTCTTTATGAGCCAGTTATGAACAGTTTTAGCTGTTACTTAAGAATGTTTTGCTCAATAACACATAAAAGGTTATACCTCTTTTTTTTTGCATTCAAACATTTCAGCATCAGACAGCCTCCAGCACTGCTGTGCGGAATACAAGTCTTAATGTTACCTGAATATTTACTCCTGTAGCAGATGTGCCTAAGAGAGAAAGTGAGTTCTGCGAGGACCCCTCCCACCCCGCATCCAAACCTTGACAGAGGTTCAGGTCTCAAAGGGCATCGTGGCTCCTGCCGGCACTGCCCAGCATGCTGCCTCTGGGGGGTCTCTGTCTGATAACCTGAGCTGTTTACACTCAGAACACATGCGAACAGTCACGTAAGCTTTCGTTCGGACACCAGCCATCGCACCTCTGCTCGGTCCTCGTGAATTTTGCAACAAAAAAAAAAAACAGGGATGCATCAACGGACAGCCCTTGCTTGCCAGAAACACGCAGATCATTTATTTATATTTGCTTTTGACTGATATATCATGACTGCTGGTAGTAAGGCATCCCATTTTATTAAAATGTTTGTTTACAGTGCCAGATGTGTTCATGCTACAACGACTTTGTCTACAGCAAGTAAATCTATAATTATTCAAGTCTGAATAAAATTACAAAAACACCCCACAAAGGGCCCCCCACACACACACTTAAACACAAACATCTGTTCATGAACAGCAGGGCTCGTAAATGAGATACCAGGCCAGCCTCCTGTTTACTGGAGTTAACTAATGTTGGGAGAAGGTTATCTCCACACAGTGCCTAACCCAAGCTCACATACAATTTTAAAAGAGTTGTTTTTTTGCCTACACAAACACTCTAATTTTTACCATCCTGCCAAAATAATGTACTGTGAAATTCTGAGCACATTAAAATCATGGACGGCAGAATGCTGGTATGGAAACCAGCCTATCATGGCCAGCCAGTGGCATACAGAGCCTATCATGGCCAGCCAGTGGCATACAGAGCCTATCATGGCCAGCCAGTGGTACACGGAGCCTATCAGATATGTTCTTTCAAGGGGCTTCAGCAGTGGAAAATCTCTCACTGGAAATGCCATACTAAATTCAACATAATCAACGTGTATAATAAATAAATGCTTGAAGAGCATCAAACCCTCAGTTCATACAATGTAGAATCTTCCAAATGTTCCAGGATGGTCTTTATAGGCAATTACAAGAACATCAGAGGAAAAGGTATGAGCAGGGGTTAATGCACGAGCTAACTGGGGGCCCCCGCAAGAAAGGGGCCCCCGCTGGTTTGACGGGGGGGGGGGGGGGGGCGGGGGGGGGGGGGGGGGGGGGGGGGGGGGGGGGGGCCGCGGGCGCCGGGGGGCGAGGGCGCGC
>JAODKC010000043.1:3585335-3619871 GCA_026777985.1 Mormyrops attenuatus
CCCCCCCCCCCCCCCCCCCCCCCCCCCCCCCCCCCCCCCCCCCCCCCCCCCCCCCCCCCCCCCCCCCCCAAACAGCGAAGCGGCGAGTGAAAGCAAACGTGAAAGAACACACAATCTGCGGTTATGCAAAAGCTCCCGTTGCACTTTGCCCCCTGTGATGTTGGGGAGGGGGTACGGGAAAGGTGAGCTAAGGTGAGGAACTGGATGAGTTCTCCACTGCTCCCACCGTGTTCCATCACACAGAAACCACCTGCATGAACAGCAGAAACTCTCCAAGTTCTTCTTTACCATCAGTGGCAGGACATAAAATATTTTCCATTCGTTCTTTTTCCTCTTGTCATGACTGGCAAATATCTGGTTCGTCACTGTATAAATAGACTAGCAATCCCTCAGTTTACACTACATTAATTCATTTATCTGACAGTTTTCTCCAAAGAGGCTTATCGTAAAGGGAAAGGCTACAGCAGATGTGAGCTCTTTAGGATTTAAACCCAGGATGTTGGCTTTGTTAGCACAATGCTCTACGTGTGGAGCTATGAGAGTCCTCACATCGGGAGACTCTTTTTATGATTATATCCGCAATTCAAAATACATTTTCACAGGAAACATTAATATTTACATAATCACCACTTTACAGGCCATGTCTAGAACAGAACAAAACTATTCAAAACATTCATTATCGTTCTTTGTGAAATAGAACTTTGTGGATTTTAACTTTGGCGTCAGACTTGATTTCACACACACAGACACACACAGACACACACACATGTTGGGTATACCTATCCTTATGGGAACCGCTCAAAAATGCTAATGCTAACTATGACGACCTTAACCCCCACCCAGCCCTAACCATAACCATAAGTAACCAAGCAAAATACAAGAGTTTTTGCATTTTTAGTTTTTTCATAGCAGTCACAGATTTTTATAAAAACTGATATTCATCACGTTATGGGGACATTGTGTCCCCATAAGGATAGGTATACCCGCGCACAGACACACACACACACACACTCACACACACACACACACACAAAAGCAACTGGTGATATTTAAAGGACAATGTAGAAATACCAGTAACTGAATCCTGGTTCAGTGTCAATAGAATTATCCTCAGATTTAACTCTGGCACAAAAATGACAAAATGGACAAAAATGACAGAAAACTTTGAAGATACTTAATTACAATAACAAGCGCAAACTCTAAAAGCAAGTCACTTTATGTTGCTAATGAGTAGCATGTGTCAGCTATTAAAGAGGTCTGGCAACCAGCACTTTGATATGTGAGTTTTCAAAGCCACATGAGGTCAAATGATGCCAAAGGCTCAGTGCTTGAATTTCAGCTGTAACAATGTCTTGGAGGGAACAGTCACAAAAATCAGAAACTACATGGGCAAAGAGGAACAGCAACCGCAAGTCAAAGTCACAGATGGGGATCAACAGACTCACAACAGGCCCGTTGCCAAGCACTACAAACACACAGCCTGCAAAAACACCACAGATCTGAATCAGAACCTCTGTGACCCAGACGCAACTAAAACGTTACACGGTGAGATTGACAAAGCTGGGCTTTCTGACCGGGCTGCTGTTAGGAGACCGATTGTGTACAGGGCGTAAACACAAGGATGTATAAGCTGGGGCTGGGCGATATGACCTCAAGTCAATGTCACAATTAATGAACATTTTACCTCGATTATGATTAATGAGCAATTATTATGTTTTTGACTTTTGTTTGTTTTTTTGCCCTCATATTTAAAAAGGCTACAGGCACACTCACAGCAGAGGTGTATACAAGGGGGTGTGGCTACAGGCACACTCACAGCAGAGGCGTATATAAGAGGGTGTGGCTACAGGCACACTCACAGCAGAGGTGTATACAAGGGGGTGTGGCTACAGGCACACTCACAGCAGAGGTGTATACAAGGGGGTGTGGCTACAGGCACACTCATAGCAGAGGCATATACAAGGGGGTGTGGCTACAGGAACACTCACAGCAGAGGTGTTTACAAGGGGGTGTGGCTACAGCCACACACAGCAGAGGTGTATACAAGGGGGTGTGGCTACAGGAACACTCACAGCAGAGGTGTTTACAAGGGGGTGTGGCTACAGGCACACTGGCCCTAGCTAAAAGCTGACTGGCCTCCAGAGTGCCCCTCCCCATCACTCAATGCTTCAAAACATATATTGGCTAATGACAAGGTTGGCACCTCCATTTGGATTACCCCCCCCACCACCACCACCTCAAAAAAATCCTAGAATCGCCCTTCTCCATGAGGGACCTGGAAGAAACAGAGATCCATTTTGATCTAGGAGTGTCAACAAGATCCCACACAACTTTATGATTACAGTACAATGCTGAAAGCCACACTAGGCTTCCATTACTAAATGTTAATCACACATATTTGCTTCTGATTAAAAAGAAAATGATATTTCAGAGACGTGAGGTTTCCCTTTCTACTTTTCCCCAGAAAAATGAAATTCCAGTGAGTTCCATCATTTCCAAGTTAATCAGCCTATTCCGCTGCTTGGGTTGACTTAGCAGTGTTCAGAGCAAGCTGGGCCCCCAGGGATTGGCTTGGTTTCACCAATCATGACTCCCCTAACAGGTGCACCTTTTTGCTATTTACACTTCAACAAGTCACAGCAATATCAGTTTAACAATTTCATGCCCACAAAAGGTTCTCTTCCCTGGCAACAGCACCGAAATATTTCACGAGGCTCGAGCTGTAGTTATCTAGACGACATGAAAGTCCATCAAATACCTAAACCAGACAAATAATGCCAAAGAAAGTGTTCTTCAGTCACTCATTTGTTGGCTTAAATGCAAGGATACCTTAAGGCCAACGGCATAGCAGAGAGCTTAATATTGGGGGGCAAAATTAAATATTGGGTGGGGCATGTCCCCCCTAGTCCCCTCTGTTCCTATGTTCCTGATTCAGGCAGTATTTCTCTGGCTGAAAAAATAAGTGATCACTGTCTAAATGGTCTGATGTTCAGAGAAAAGACATGGGAGGCACTTAAGATGTCAATAATGAAAATTCTGAGCTTGTTCTTCCGTTTAATGTCTCGATACGCCTTTGATTGACGGCCCCGAACAGAGATCTCAGCACCCCAGCCTGTAACGCCAGGACTGCGAGAAGAGCTTCTCATTCAATCAGGTTACCGTAAGCGTGTCACATACACTCACTCCCTGTGGGCATGAAGTGGTTCATTGGGAAAGGGAGGGTCCTAGTAAGTGGGGCATGACAGAACAGCGACTTTTCCCCAGGAAACTGCCGTTGAGGTTTGCAGATGTATTGTATATTTCAGAATCCATTCGATTCCTACCATCAGATCTCCATCTTTAGACCTCACAGCTTAAGGCTTACATCTTGAAATCTGTATAAATGTGTGGTGGACTAGAACAGAGCCAGGTATACCTGGATAGATGGGCTTGGAGAACAGCCATGAATTTGAGAAGTTCCTACTTAGACACATACAGCTCTAGAATAAGGCCTTCAGAGCAGCTTCAGTCCTTATGGCAATGCCTTATGGGAATTAAGAGACCACTCTATATTTTAACTCTATATAAAAAAATCTGCATTTTTAAATCCTGGTTTAATCCTGGTTCTGCTGGCAGAAGGCTACACTGCAAGGCAGTCTGCTTCCAGGTTCAAAATTTCTAAGACAGCAGTATACAAGGATAAGGTGAAGCAGGAGACACTGGGAACAACTAAGCACCAGTGAGGTAAAGGGCAGAAGCGACCTTCTAATGCCAGAGAAGACTGTCAACTTATCTGGCAGTTTCTCATGAATCGGAAGATGACATCAAATGACCTTCAAAAGGAATGGGAAACATTAAGTGCAGGTGTGAAGTGCACTGCTAGGACAGTGTGTATCAGGCTCCTAGAAGCAGGACTGAAGTCCAATAAAGCAAGGAAGAAGCCCTTCATTAATGAGAAGCAGGAAAGAAGCCCTTCATTAGTGAGAAGCAGGAAAGAAGCCCTTCATTAGTGAGAAACAGGGAAGAAGCCCTTAATTAGTGAGAAACAGGGAAGAAGCCCTTCATTAATGAGAAACAGGGAAGAAGCCCTTCATTAATGAGAAACAGGGAAGAACCAGACAGCAGTTTGCAAAAAATATATATATACATGCTATCCTGTTTACATGGCATGGAGAGAAGCCAAGTAGATTATTGTGATATACAAATTTAAATAAAAATCATACCAACCGGGAAAAGCTGACCCTCCCCCAGTAGACTGAACCAGACAGATCCATCTCATTGGAGGCCCAGCCTGCTGAGACTAAACAAGGCCAGGCCTGCCTTTGGCGTCTCCCGTCAGGGGCTGAAGCTCACACAGTCTCATCATGTTTAAACATCTGATGATTTACTGTGAGCTACAGGGAATGGGCACCAAAATTCTCTGCATACACACACTCGCTCACAGGCTTTCAACAATGTGTCTCCAGTCCATCTTGTCTATGTGTAAGAACCACATGTTAATTTCAGGGTCAGGGTGCAAGTGAAACCAACACATAATTTGCCAGTTACAGTTGCAAGGGGATTTTCACTTCCATTTCTCACAGTGGCAGGTTACCTACCAAATTTGTTCACTGTAAAGCATCTGGCAGTTTGCGTTGCAAAGTAAATAACATGTAAGCTATGCAAATGGATTTAGGTAAGAATGCTTATATTAAACTGAATCTGCTAAGTACATTTAGAAAATTGTTAAAGATACAGATATAAAATTACAGCTAGATTAAATAATTATCGGTGTTGACTGTAATTCATTAAGAGTTTAGTTGATGACAACCCAGTTTAATGAGAAAATTCATTATAAGCTACTTTTATTTATGTTATAATCACAAATAATTGGTCAGTAATTAAAAAGAATGACTGTGCCATTCACTATTATCCTTTAAAAAATACACCCTTCACATTTCACGTCATTGTTACCTCATACGTGCTTTAACACAAAGAAAAATTATGTGGTTTAAAGTAACAGGAAAAAATAGTTTTAATAAACACTGAGGTGTTTGACTTAACAGCATAATCAAAGCAATAGTGCTAACAGGCCGTCTAACAGGAGAGCCAGCATCCTCAGCAAGTCCGGGAGAAGCGGAGTTTGGTACATCTGCTCCAAATAATCCACATTGCAGAGTCTTAGTGACAGTCCGGTGCTGTCCAGGGAGGAGGCACTATTTTAGCCTTGCTGCTCACCTTGGCCACACGCTATGGAATATTCCAGAAATGAACGCTGGCAAGGAGCTCCAATTGAAGGCACACGCCTCAAGGATTAGCCCGAAGCAGCCCCACTTTGAAAGAGATGCTTCATTCAGCTCTTACTAGACTCTGCTGATCCAGTCGCTCCGGTCCCGCCCAAACACAAATCTGGTACTGTAAATATACGCACTGCTGGGCACAGTTACTGAGTATCTCTTCAAGCTTTTGGAAGAAATTTCATATTATTTTGTCAGAAAACATCCCGGAGTCACTCCAGAGACATTTGCAATGTAAAAACCTTGCCAATAATGTCAAATCAGCCATCTGTCGGTGAACAAAACACTATTGTAAAGTAATCCAGACATGATGCAGCTTAGATAGTTAATGGTAAAATCCTTTTGACAGTTCTGAAACCACTAGCAAAATGACAATTTTCGCATGAATGCTGACCTTAGAGCAACTGATGTCACCTATAATATGTATCCATATTGTGACATCATCTCATGGTATATAAGGGCGTACTCACACTTGGCCCGGTTGATTTTTATCGTGTCCAAACACGGTTGTCCCCCTTCCCCATTCCCCTGCTGGTGTGCACTTACACTGCGTTGAACATTCTGGGTCCTAGCACGCTGTCGTTGTCACCATGCGACTGTTTGTGTTGAAGAAAACATAGGAAGTAAAGTGCTATTGCCCAGCACAATCATGTCCTTATTTTGTAGCTTATTTGGAGTCATTTTGGGCATAATCTCACACAGCCCTCTTATAGATTTACTGAATATGCAACGCAACAATTCTCATTTAATTGTCTTACACGTATATGAAGACAGTCCTGCATTTTACCAAATATCTCAGAGTTTGTGTGTGTTGCATCCAGTTGTTCCTGGAGTCTCCAAATTTCCAGCAAACACTGCACCTCTGCCATGTACCAAAGTGATCCCTTTGCCTCCATGTTTGTTAAATGTTTGTTGCTACCCCATCTGTACAGCTTTCCTGATCCTTTCTTCTGGGTCTGGTTCATGTATAGTGTGCATGCATGCATGCATGCGCCAGTCGCATATCGATGTGATTGGGAAACACTGGTCTACAGAGTCTGGTCCCTACAGGGAACACAGCTGCCTATACTGGCATGGTCTGTCTCCCCCTCCAGCACCTGGATTTGATCTGAGAGGTTAAGCTGCTCGATGCTAACAAACTGGCTCCATTCCAGACCCCCACCCCTGCAGTGAGCACAGACCAGCTCCCACCTCCCCTGTAAAACCCAACCCTTCAAACCCCACTAATGACATCTAAGACCAGGGCCCACTCAGATTATTTCCCCTTGATGGAGCCTAAGACAGTAGTGAACCTTGGCCCCAGGCCAAGGCAATAATGCACAATAATGGACCCCCCCACTGTACCCAACCCCCAGCTTTTCTGCCTTAAGGCCAAAACCGCCATTTCGGATTATGATCTTTCTAATTACACCCTTGCCCCATGCTGCCAACTACAGAGGCAGGCACCGAGAGTTACCCATAAGTCTACACAACTATGGCACCCTATAGACAATCGTTTATTTATAGGTCTATGACATCTGGCCCATCACTTGATCTGCATGACTTAAGCTGACGGTGAAAGAGATGTATTTTTTCAAAATAATTACAGCACCAGTCAAAAGATTGGACCCACCTACCCATAGAAACGTTTATTTGTACTATTCTCTTCATTTTAGAATAAAGACATAAAAATAATAAAATAAATATGGAATCATGCACCAAAAAGTATTAAACAAAAAAATATATAATTTGTTGCGGAGGGGACGCAGCTCTGTGTTGGGACTCAGAAGGTCGCCGGTTCATATCCCTGGGTTAGCAGGGATATGAAGTGATCCCACCATTGGGCCCTTGAGAAAGGCCCTTAACCCCAGTTGCCTCATGGACTGGCTGCCCCTACTGTCTCCTCTGCATCAGTTCCATGAGGTGGCCTCCTGGTATGCTTTTCCAGCTGTCCTGAAGGAGGTCCCACATATATGCTGAGCTCTCATTGGCCTTTTTTCCTTCGTTCTCTGGTCAAACTCATCTAAAACCATTTTTACGTTGTTTGCGTCAGGTGACCAGGTCATGTGATGCGACACTATCACTCTCCTTTGTAGGCAGCTTGGTGTAATGACTGTACATTAAAGAGCACAGAAGCATTGTGATGATGGACAGGTACCACATTGTGCACAACATCCTATAAATACATTAATTTCAAAGCTATTTATGTCAGACAATTCAATGTCAGTATTAGCTCTCGGTTTTTCTTGAATGGATATAGAACTTAAGTAACCAGTTGCCATAACTAAAAAGAAATGTTGCTATTGATAAAAGCAAAGAGAGATCAGAAACTGGACTGCCTTGAGGTTAGGAGGAAGCTGGAGATGGGGGAATGGAGGTCACTGTCCTGTGACACACTTGACTTCCTTTTACGTGCAGCACTGGCTAAACCAACTGTAGCATTAAACATTCCACTTGTGTTGGCAAGTAATGCCATTCGGCCTGCCAAGGTGGCCACGTGATTCCGCCGTTAAGTTGAGCATTAAGAACAGCTCCAATTGCCTAATTAGCACAGCTCTGGGGAAGTGGTCGGATGCAAGTCATTGGCTGCGGTACCCGCTCATCTTCCACACAACGTTTTGGTACACCCAGGCCGAGCTGGCCCAATGGGCCCGTGACTGAGACGTGCTGCAGGGCCTCATACGTGGGCGACGGGAATCCCACCATCCTTGAAAGTATTAGCTGTGAAATGTATCTCAGCCACGTCCATAGCTTATTCCAGGCATGTGCATCATCTGAAGCAATGAAAGGGGTTTTTAATACGTAGGAAAAATCAGCAAGGTCTTATAAGGGCTGCAAGGCATCTGTGGTGCGGAGTAATTGTCACGACTCAGACCGGGAAGCAGGCGAAAGGAGCCGTGAATGCAAGCAAAACGAGGTTTATTAAAACCTTAGCACAAGGGGAACACGCAACGTCAATGACCGGACTGGGGAAACGAACGTAACGCGGACTTAAATACAAAGAACCAATGACAACAACGGGAAACAGCTGGTAAACACTGGGAATCCACACGAGGGTAATGAGTAGGCGTGGTCAACGAAGGGGCGGAACGACGGGTCATGACAGTAATGAGGATGGTTTTTGACTGGACAGTGTCTTGCAGTGCTTTTCTCTTTCCATAGAAGGTTGAGGGCCATAATTTTATTTGGCATTTGACTCTTAGGGGGTTTAGTAGGTTTGCCACTTTTGAAATGATGCCAGTTTTTCAGGGGGCAAGGAGACAAAAAATAGGACAGCTGGAGCCCCCCTAAGCTGGAGCCCCCTCTAAGCTGGAGCCCCCCTAAGCTGGAGCCCCCCTAAGTAGGGTGTAGAATTGCCTATGCTCCACTGTATCGGTTTGAGGCCCCAGTGGGATGTGTGTCTGCCTCTCGCCCCATTTCCACTTCTGCCCTCAGGAAGGACGTTTCCCATTCATTTAGCCTTGCTTGTTTGCCTTCAGTTTAGTTCCGTTCCTGAACCTGGAAACGGCTGCTTTCACAGTTATATCAGTAACATAGTAACAGCTAGTTGAAAAAGGAAACTTGCAGCCATGTTGCAAAATGCTACAAACATCGAGTCAGATCGCTGATGTAAGTCATTTGAATTTGAGGAAGAACTTCTTTACACAGCGTGTAGTTGGAGTATGGAATAGTCTTCCTGCTAGTGTAGCGCAAGCTAAATCCCTGGTTTCCTTTAAATCAGAGCTGGATAAGATTTTAACAACTCTGAGCTATTAGTTAAGTTCTCCCCAAACGAACTTGATGGGCCGAATGGCCTCCTCTCGTTTGAAAATTTCTTATGTTCTTAAAAAAAATCACTTCAACCCTCAGGCTAAGATCAAAATCAAGTCAAGTTTCGAAACAGAACCCAGTGCTTATGACTTTACTTCTAAGCACATTACAGGGCGTCATTCCATTTGCCGTTATGTTTATAGAATGAAGAAAGAGGGGGCTGGCCACAGTGACAAGTGTTCCACTAACTACACGTGCCGTAGCAAATCTCTATGACTAATGCGTGGTAGAATTCCGCTTGTCATCACAGTTATCCCGCAGGCATCAACCGACATATTCAAGGTTTAACCATACATGTTAAGAAAGTCTTTCTCGCCCTGATGTTTCAGAGGGATTCCCTGTAACAGGCAGGTAGCTGCAGTATAAGACAGCTAAAATGGATTATGTTACATAGCTACTGAAATATAAGAGCAAGCCCAGGGTTCGGCGGAAGTAACTCCTGTAGAGGGTCCCTCCAGCTTCCTGTCCTTTGCTCCATGCTGGTAAAGCCTGACAGACATGAGGTTAGGGCTCGAAATGCTATCGCGGGGCAGCCTTCAACTGCTCCATGGGCCTACGCTGCCATGTTTACATTGCCTGTTTGTTGACTCTCTTCTCTAAATGGGGTGATGTTAACAACTCCTACTCAGCTAGCAGGGAACCAGCTCCCTGACACCGTGGGCTGGCACACGTGCGCCTTCTCTATAGCCTTCACCCCAGTTCAATGTCAAGCTAATATCGTCTCAACTAAATGGTCTTTTAATAATTAACCATGCATACAAACTTTTCCAGGGAACTGCCGACTGCCTCTTTTCTTTTGGCTTGAAACTTTATCCAACTAATCTTAAATTTAGAAAACTAAATCTTGCAACTTTCATAGAAAACCCAACCTTTCTTATATAAGCTTGCATTAAAAAGACCGAAGTGTTGAAGATCCTAAAATGGACCGTGGATATAGTATGTACTTATCAGACTTTGTTGGGAACAATACCATAAGATAGTTGTTCCTTCCACTTAATAGACCGACCCATGGATTTTGAGCTTCGACAACGGACTCTTACTCAGCCAGGGTTTGCCAGGTGAAGAAACTGTGCTGCAGAAATGCTGAACCTTGTCACTTCCTTGCTATCAGTTCCTTCAGGCAAGAAAAGTCGCACCATATTGAAGCAATTCAAAGGAAACAAAAAAAGAGAGAGATAACCCACATCTTTGCACAGCTGGGCAGGACAAAGCATGAAAAAGAATTGAATCTCCAGTTACTATTCCCAAGCTTCCAGTTATGATAACAAATTACAGATCTATACAGAGAGAAATGACATACTTTGGCATGAAAGCCTTACTGACTGAAAAGAACAAATTAGTCATTTTCACCAGGGTCCACAAGAGGTGGCATCAAATGTACACAGTTTTGTTCATAGTGCATGGAAAGGGAACCGGGAACTCAAAGGGAAATATATACAATTTTGACAGCATCTTCAGGGGGATCAACATCAGACAAAATATATGGTAATATTTTGCTTTAAAGTCATGTATTATCACATACACCAACACCTCTTCCTCACTTAAACGGCACATATGTAGTAATCAGTATTTTAGACTCCTGAGTGCAAGACTAAACCAGAATTATGCATCAGGATTAGGGACATGCAGAAGCTGATTTACAATTCTGCACAGCCCAAACAGGAGATATTACTGTTGCTCTAGTGTTTCGTTCCAACATTTTGGAGACTATCGGCTTTGATGCCCTGGGGAAGCTGAAGTAACACTGAGGATGTTCGGCGAAGGATACGAAGGTGGGTCACTTGGGAGAGTCGGCCCCGCTGTTTACATTTGGCCTGACGCCCCCTGACAGTGGACGCTGTGATTGGCCGTGAGGTGCCACAGTTCTCCCTGAACTTCCCCTTGACCTGGTCTCCTACTGTCACGGCTTCAAACGAATTGCGTCAGAATATGACAGGAGGTGGAGTCAGCCAGCAAAGCAAACTCCCCCCCCCCAAGCACAGGATGCTCTTTACGCTGTCCAGTCTCAAATACGGCCACCCAGCCTCCCTGCTCCTAATCCTCTGTTCCATCCACTGCTTGCTTTCAGACTGGGCAAAGACACCACACTTTTTCCTTCAGGCGAGATGCATTGTTGTAAATCCTCAGTTTATCAAACTGTAGCCAAAGAGCTTCCAGCAATTATAAGTAACCCACTTGTATCTCTATTCAGAAACTTTTTACAAGTCTTCCTGTGGTGGAGGTAGAGGTGGTTCTAAGGTCAAGGGAGATCCAAGGCTAAGGCCAGAACCCTATTGACGAGTCACAGTTCATTATACATATAGCAAACGAAACATGACTAAAAAAAAGATTTGGGGCTTTGGTAAAAACATTCAGGACTTAAGAGCCTCACTAGTCTGACCCTACCACTGCTACTCGTGAAGATGCAAACATTCAAATTAAAAAGGTGAGTCTATTATATGGAGGGGAGGTTGTCAAGAAGTTACTTTAGACTTACAGTAGGAAATCATCCACTATTTATTGTGTTCACTTTCCACAAAGCTGTTGCTGTAAACCACAGGCAGGGGATCACAATTTGTAGGAATGGATCATGAAGGATTCTGTGGAAGGTTGGGGAAAGGTTACATGAAGCACCACCCAGCTAAGCAATCCACAGGCATCCTGGCCTACAGAACCAGCAACAGGTTTGTGGTGTTTACAAGTCCATCACTGCAGACAGTGACATGCCGGCCGCTTATCTACTGGATTCGGGTTAAGTGTCCTAGGCGTCAGAGATGAAGGCAGATATTAACAGTGCTGAGCATTGCTAACAACTGGCCATTCGATGTTTATAAACCACTCAGGTGGTGCCTGTATGTAAACAAGCCAAGATTCTTGGGAGTTATGTCTGAGGACGGTGTGTTGGGTCATTTACATAGTGCTCCTGGCCACGCATCTCCTCTGGGCTTTGGCAGAGAACAGCGAAGGAAGAAGGTCTACCGTCTAATGAAAACTCTTCAGTACAGTGGCTACAGGTGATTATACAGAGCTGGAACAGGACCCTATGGCCCAGTCAATGTGGCCATATTAGTCCTGTATGCCCTACACAGGATACACCACAATACCAACCAATCAGAGATGGGAGGTGAAAAGATCTAAACCAATTACACACTGAATCTCTGAGCCTTACACGTCTTTATGTTAGCACTATAACCCTCTTGACTGACATGTGATAATGAGTTTACCGCTGTCAGAGGTCCCTTAGAGGCCAAAACTGAAGCTATGTTGAAAGTCTAAGCCATAGTGGGGAGCAGTTCATGCTATGTGGATTACATGGGGCTTCAATGGGGGGGCTGCATAAGCTTTTCAATTCCCCCCAAAAAAAGCACAGGAAATTTGAAAATCTCTTGACATCATGTCAGCCCACATGTGAAGCCATTGTTGTTGGAACATACCAGTGGCTTGCTAACCTGTCATGTCACAAGCGTTTCTTGTAAGATGCTCTTTGAGGAAATTCGTCACATTACTATTGTATTATTGTACTTGGGAGACACCATCGACCGGAATCAATTTCCTTGTATGTGTTCGCTCACATACTTGGCCAATAAACGCGATTCTGATTCTGATTACATTTATTTTGCAGACGCCCTCATCCAAAATGACGTACAATTGAGAAATCAGAGTCAACCAGTTTCTGAGCAAAGGGACGGTTAGGGGTCTTACTCAAGGACCCAACAGTGAAATTATTCAGCCAACAACGGGACCTGAATCAGCGACACCCTTACCCACTGAGTCACACTTAGTCAAAGTTGGTAACTAAGGTAGCGGCGGTAAAAGCTGTCGACCAGGGAGAGGGAGCGGCTATGGCAAAGGTTGTGGACTGGTGTGCAGACGATGCAGAACGTTCTAGGGTTTGGGCTCTGTGACCATGATCATGTGTTCATGTGTTCAAGTGCAGCAGTCAGCAGAGTGATTTCCTCTTTGGCCCCTTAACCCCTAACTGCCCGCAGGAACAGCCTGACCTTGCAGTTTCAAATTTATGTTGTGTTGGGTAAGTGTATGCTAAATAAAATTAACAGCGAGTACATTCTGTGCCCTTTTTCTCTTCTAGTAACTAACACTGAACAGCGAACACAGAAACAAACATGTGTTCTGCTGCTACAGTAATGAGGGTGGAACATTTCTCTCGAGAGATTAGAAACAGGTTTTTAAGGGGCTCTGGTCTTCTGTTTTCAGAGAAATGACACACAAGAAGAATGGATTTGATGCCCTGATTGGCCCAAACATTGGTTAATGAATATTTAAGAAAAACATCCGGGTAAAGGGACAGCCTTCTCCCCATACATGCTATTGTTTTGTGGTTTCCCTCCTTACACACATAGCTGACCATCAAGTGCGAAATTTACATCAAAATAAAAGATTTTCTGTAAACAGTGAAAGCTTAGCACAATATTAAAGTCATGCTGTATAATTACTGACGTTCACTCAGAATGCACTGTGCTACTGTAGTTACATTATCACCTTACATTATAACCTTTCTTAGTGCTTGGGTAATTCACAACCTCCTTGCCCCATTTCACGGGACTAAAAAGAACCTAAATAATTTTATTAGCCCTTAAACAATGCACCTTCAGGGTAAAAGTCCCAGTAGTTAACCAGTAAAGTGCCCTGAACTTCCAAATTTGCCCCTGGGTCCCCAGCCCACAGGGGCACTGAACATATCCCAAGATAAAGGCATTGGGGTAGGGCCCCCAAATACTAGTGCATCTTATCTAAGGCCAGCAGATCAAAGTGTACACTACGAATAAGAAGCTAAACGAATCGGAAGCTGCAGATAAGTAGCTAACTTCAGCCGCGTGTGACTTTGCCATTAGTTTGGGCGACAAGCTTGACCATGGCCAAGAAACACGAAGACACCGGAATCGGCAAACGCGCTGAGAACCCGTAGCTCCGCCCACCGCCCCGCTCCGATTAACATATATTTGCATGTAGTGAAAATGAAAAGTCAAATTGGAAAATGAAAAGACTAAAAGGGTTTTTAATTTTATTTTTTAGTTTTTCACATCTGACTCATACATGAGTGGAAAACTAAAATGCAAATGGTGCCATTTCATTTTAATTTTTGCAGGATTTTTGCGCACAGACTTTTGGAAACAATTGCAATGTAATGTTACGTGAGTGGAGGAAAGGACCACAGACAGGTAAGGCGCGAGGAAACCCGTGCAGGCTACCCCGCATTACATGCCACATACGTCACACGTTACGCAGATCACAGCCAACCAGTAGGAAATACATTATGAATGCCTAGCCATCTACTCATGCTACAGGCAAAGTGGAGATTGTATTTTCTTTTTATCATTTTCATTTTATTTTTTGCAGAAAATACCTCCCATAAAAAAACAACGAAAGCAGATTTTGATATTAAATCCTTTCGCTGAGGTCGGAGCGGAGAGACACGTGCCATATGATTCAGGTGAAGCTGACACGTTTCGCAGAGGTGTTTTACTAGTCGGTGAACCTGCCACCCGTTTAAAGTCACTGTGATACCAGAGACTGCTGCTGTGGGACACCGACGGCGGAGGGCGCGGCTGGACTGACAGCTGCGCAGAGATGCTGCAAATGCTCGTGCACGTCTTCCCTGCGGGGGGCATCCGGGACGAACTCGGCAGACTTGGCACTGCCGTTTCATAAACGACGACTCTCCGGCAGCTGATGGCCATCAGGGGCACCTGTGATTATGCATGTTTCGGCACAAGGTGTCGCCGGAGGGGGGGCATTCATAACAAGGGTAATGCATATTCACCGGATGCTCTGACGCTTTGTTTCCATTGTGTTAACCTTTTTGCGGTTTATTATGCGGGACGGCTCGCTCCTGTCCGGAACATTACGCTGGTAGATCTTGCCCTTTCCATGGTTGCCGCTGATTGCTTCACAAAAGACAGTCAGATCAAAAGAATTGTGTTAAAACAACTAAAATGAACAACCGCGTTAACTCCAGCACCATGCTGATGCCTTATAAAACTCAGCATCGACGGGGAAATCTGCGAGCTGCTCGGAGCGGCCAAGGAATGGGCAGGGAGACAGCCGCTGGGCGCCACTGGGAGCCACTGGGAGCCACTGGGAGGACTCATTCCTTTCCTGTCTTTTCCGAAATGCTTCCAGATCCATTTTAAAAATCGGGGTACAACGAACGACACGCACACACACTTAGTGAAATATGTATCTCTATGAAAGACCTCACTTATTCACCACGAGCATAACGATGGACTGCAATCCATTAGCAAAACTTCTTTTGCTAATGGAAAACTTGACGATCCCCCCACCCCGGATGGCGAAATGTGTCGTGAGAGACCCCCAAGAAACCAGTCTTTTTCGGGGGGTGGGGTGCAGCGTACAATGTGAGAAGTACAATGATTTGAGACGCATAATAATTTAAGACTTCTTAACCCACCGATTTTCTTAAGAACTAGTCGTATTTCAAATCATCTCCGTTTCGAATGCCTTATAAAATATCATAATTTTCCCCATCAGCTTCAATCCCCTCTGTATAGATAAGCCTTGCTGAACGTTTTGCGTATTCCCCTCCGTTTAAAACAACGCACTTTTGCACTTTACACTTTGTATTGCACCGTTATATAATTACAGTACCCATGACACATTTACTTAGAGATAAGCAATCTGTGAGAATATCGATATCAGATTACTCACCTGTTATTTATATTACGTCTTGCTCTCAAACAGCAAAACGTTACTACCTGTCCCTGCGATCACTAAAGCCTAATCAGAGTCCACAGATCACTTGGTGTACCATACGTTCGCCGTTGAGATAGGCCCACGGTTAGATCTGTATGGTTACGAGGCTGAAATGCGTTATACACATCTTTAACTTTTCCACGCGGCCGTAACTACAGTACCAACGTCGCTATTTTCGAGCTTTGCGTAGCATTTCCTTATGCATTTCCCAAGAGACGGCTTTTCAAATACGGATTTTGAAATCTTACGCGACATACGTCTCGTTGTACGTCGCATCGAACAGAACTGTCTGCAAATGAAATGTGAATGTAACGTAAATGTTGCTATTTGGTCAGCATTTATATGGAGGGGACATTGTGTGCTTTGGTACAGCTGTTACTATCTGAGTGCATTTGATCTATGCTGCGCCAATTTCTATGTTTTAGTTTAGCTGACTGTCCCTTGGCGAAATCTGGGATTGCAGTTTTGTCCAGTTGAAATGCAGCCGTCCCATGCTTGGCCGCATTTACGCCATGGTCACTGAAGACAATGCGAGTTGCTGAGCTAAAAGCAGAATGCTGAGTGTGAAACATATACATAAATACGCTTGAAAATCGTGTTAAGGACTTAAATAACAAAGGTACTCTTTATCTGAAATTCATTAGTTAACTTCCACACATAGGAAATCTTTCCTTAGGTCCTCCCCCCAGTCTGAGTCCAAATTAGGAAATGTAACACGTGTGCTGCCAACTAGTACTGACTATGGAAAAAGAACGTTTTACGCTTAAGTCTGCGTTTGCTTAAGCAGAACTGGTTTTGCGAGCGTAATTGAATCAGGGCTCCCGAAAGGACGGTCACCAACAAGCTCACATTTCTGTTATTATGTAGCGAAAGATACCATTAATTTACATCACAGTAAGCAAGCGATATGCAAGCCTGCGGCGTGGATGAGTAGCACCGCGCGATCGGGATATCTGACCTGTTTTAAACCTGAGGTCCTCGTCTTTGGAGGAGCCGAACTCTGCCAGAAGGGACACGTAAAGGATGCCGAAGGAGTTCTGGATCCCGAACACGGAGCCGTTGCACCACATGGCGGCCAGCATGACCACCCATCCCCATCCTCCTTCGGGGTGCTCGAACTCTTTTGTGTCAGCCTCGGGGACCTTCTCCGTGGTGGTCCCCTTGCTCTCCCCATTCTCCTTCTTGTCCTCCGTTACCGCTTCGTTCTCCGTCGTGGGCACGGTGCCGATCGCGTCTTTTGTTGTAGCACAATCATTGTCTGTCATATTGCTTCTTCCAGTCTTCTCCTGCCGCTCTTCTGCTGAGTACCGTTGCAGTAAAATGCATATAATAGTAGCACTAAATGAAATTGATTTAAGCCTTTAAGCCTTGTGTACTCTACAGGCAGGTAACGAACTTAAAACATAAAAAGCAGTGATATGAATTATTTTAGATGTGTTCCTCACAACAGTCAACGCACTTTAATGCTTATTTTAGTGTCGAGTATTTCTTGTTAGAAAATGCAAAACAAAATATGAATTCCATCTAAATTAAGTGCACCCACTATTCTGCTGCAAGTGATAGACAAGTGTTGCGATATAGATACCTCAGCCTTGGGGGCGCGGCTTTCGCTCATTGGACACTATGCTGTCAGTTAATTCAAGAGTAATGGCAAGCCACGCACAACTGGTCTAGTAGGGAGCTTAACTAATTATGTCAAGTCTTTAGTCCTATATTAAAAACATTCACTTCCTACTGTTCCGTCTTATGCATCATTTTAATTTGAAGTATGAGATTTAGTGTTTGTAGTTTATGGTTCTCTGATACACTCTTTAAAAAAAGGGTTCTTGGGGGTGCTATATAGAACTATAGGGGTTCTAACCCCAGAAAATAGAACCATTGCCTTCAAAAACCAGCTATTTCTTTTAATTGAACCCTCTATAATGGTTCTATATAGAACATTTTGAGGATGCCATATATGTACCAAGCTATAGAACCCTTAAACGTTCAATATGGAACCTTTTCTTTTAAGAGTGTGCCATCTACTGGTTAGAGTTGGTAGTTTGTAATAGTGGAACTTTCTAAAGGCGTCATATGTGCGGGACTCGTAGTGCTGAGCTGGAAAGCATTGCAACCGTCCACGCAGAGTTATAATTAACTCTTTTCGCCTCGACTTGGCTCTTGAAGGCATCGTCGGTATGTATTCATGATTATTATTTATGTTTGTATTGTTTATGTATTATAGTGAAATTGCTGTTAATTTAGTAAGACTTTGAAAGGAGAAAGAGATCCATTTGTAGGTTTACGTTAGTATTTTTCCGTAGCGAAGCAAACTCGGCACTTAAGCTAATTTTGTAGTCTTTTGTTGGATCCTATTCTGAATGTTTGTATTTGTTTTGTTCGTTTTACCCGACTTCAGCACCATAAGGAGTGGATTAAAACTTGTCGTCCGTGTGGTTTGTTGAAGAGGAGTTAACGAGCTGTCGACCCCGGCAAGGCGTTGGGGCAGGACAGTAGACATACATTACTGCTTTAATTAAGTGTAGCCGTGCTCAAATACCATGCTTTTGCAGGTAGCAAAATAAAATAAAACACAGGACAACAATAATAGACAATTATTTGGTGTGACATGTAACAATATGCGTGTTATTCGCGCATCATATAATGTCCAGTGTAAATACCTATAAATCTGAAACACTCACAGGTTTCTTAAAATTCCAAATTCAGAGCAGTTCTATAATATGCTATACACACTATTGTTGATGCCTTATGGGAGTTTACAGCGACATCTAGTGTAGATAAACGATACACACCTGCGGAATATGTTACATTCGACTTCGTAACGCAAGCATACAAACCAAATACCAAAGCTATGTATTTTTAGGTAATTTGACCGAATGCTATCAATGTCATTAAAATAAAATATACTGAATATTCAGAAAAGAAATGTCCGTTATGCCATTTTAACTTTTTTGCTTTTATTCACCTAATATGCAAATTGAAAAGTAGGTCTATATAACATTTTGATGTTTGCCCTTTTTATAGATTGCCGTCCTGATTTTGTCTCACTTTTCATTTTTTTGCACGATTATTTTGTACCTTGGAATATTGTTGCTTCAAAGAGTTTAACATTCGCGCCCATTTCATGGTATGTGCCGCTGTCATTTAGCATCACGGAAAAAGTGCGCTTAATGTCCTGCCGTTACGTGAAGTCACTTCACCCCGCAGAACACTTGACAGTAAAATTGTTTTCCCAATACGTCTTAATAGAAAAAAGTACCCATTACAGAGGGCGTTTAAGGTGGCAAGGATCTTATGGATAAGAAACTGCCGAATGAGAAACGACACGACACACAGGAAGATAGAAAAGTTTCGACTAGGGCTGTCACGATCAAATCCAACGTGACATGGCCAGCATATAAGCCAACATTCAGTACTCATGGTTGATGTGTTCAGTGCTGCCCCTGGCCAAATTGGGGCCCTATGCAGAATTTTATTTTGCCCCCCTCCCCCATTACAAAATGACTGTATCACGAAATGCCAATTCGGTTTACAAGCTTGCAGTGTCAGATTACTCGTCCCTTTTTCTCTCTCCTGCCTTGGGCTGACTTGGTGCTCTACGCGCGCCTCACGGCAGCGATGCGCATCCTTCGCGCATTTGCAGAAAATGCGCCCCCTTGCGAAAAATGGGGCCCCCTATGGATCGTGGGGCCCTACACACAGAGCGTGTTCTGCCTGTAGGGAGGGGCGGCACTGGATGTGTTGAATGCAGAAGAGATGGGCAGGGAAAAGTCCTGCAGAGTCTTACCATCAGCACCCCATCAGCTTTTCCGTTTCACCAAGCTGTCTAGCCTTAACGATTTGTCACTCACACTGTCTGGGCAGCCCGGTTCTCCAGTCCTCTGTCCGGACTGCTGCTGGGTATCGTCCTTTTCCCCTCACCCTGTCTTCAACCCCCGACAATACAAAAAAAAAAAAAGTGAAAAACACTCACACACATATTACAGAAGCCGAGAACGGGCGTGTTTTCAATTAATTTTTATGCCGTTCTCTGTAGATAACGATATTGCCATACATATACCGTCATCGGCTTCCGTAATATGTTGATATAAACACCCCACCTGCTTTTTAAGCTTAGTCCTGTCGGCGGTCACCTTAATCGTCACCCCTGCCCATTTGTTCTGCATTCAACCCATGAAGCGTGAAAACAAAACGTTGGCTGAAGGTGTGACGCCGAACACACCGCGGCAGCGGCGAATGATGACGAGAACAGACGGGATCACACTAAGGTACTCCTTAATTATGGCCCTTAAATGCACCGCACGCATGCAGCAGGAAAGCTCACACATATTAATGTGTTACTGTCTGTATATTACAGTGTTACTATGTTATTTTATAAATAGCTAGAATTAACGTCAGTTACTTCATACGTCATGCGCTTGCATGAACCATCCATCGTGTCCGTTTCAAGATAGCAACTTAAATAGTCAAATAAAATGCTTTTTCCGTTTCCATCCCCTCCTTTTTTGGTCAAAATATTTTGCCTCATCGGGGTATATTGTTTCAGAGGGGGGTAAATTTGTTGTGATATATTTATTTGCATTCAATGCAGGACTACAACTCACAGGTAAACGACGGCTGGAAAATCAGCAGTGCTTGTAATATTAGGACCGTGATTTGAATAGCCCTGCAATATTGTATGATAATATGTTTCTATGGGTGTAAACTGTCTCCCTCTGGCGGTCAACAAATCAATTACCAACTACTGCAAACCTTTGCCCTGCATTCACCCACAAGATATAAAATACTGGAAGCTTCTATCGAAGAACAATACACGTGGTTTATACTAACGTGCAGTTGAGGGTTGCAGTTACCTTCTTATACAAATGTATTTTTTTGTCTTCAGCATTATAGCAATGTGCCTAAATGGCTAAATTGACCTCTAATCAGAAAGCAGTCAACCCCTTATCTGATGGAGCTCTTCCAATTTTGCCATCGAAATGATGTGATAGAAACCTGAAATGCCAAGACAAGTGACGTGACTTTTTGAAGTTCATTTTATTCAATTATGCAACAATGCTTTGAGCCTGAAAGAGAACACCCCACATTGCTCAAGGTGCAAAAATAGTCCAAAGGTATTCCCTAGACGCCCAATTTATGCAAGGTCTCTGGTCGTGGCTCTCAAGGGCTGGCATGTATGAAATTCTGCATTCTATTACAACAGTTAATTCAATAAAATTAGCATTTTCCTTACTGATTTCATTTTGCTCTCTCTGAGTATTGAGCTTGGTTGAGGAGAGATAAGAGGAACACCTTCACATACGAGCCACCCCCTTTCATCTTAAATATCACCAGTATGTTTCCTAGTTCTGTTCACTGGAGTTTTTGGGGAGCGGCCTCCCGATAAGACTTCATTCGTCTCTGGATTTTTTGGGGGACATGGCGTCCTCCCCCTGGATGACATCACCGGCCCTCTTGCGCAAACCCTTCATCTTGCGAGTTTGTAGTTTGTCCAGGTTCTGCTTCTGCATGTGCAGGCGTCCAAACTTGGTGCCAAAAACGTTGTGGGAAATGTTCTTCTTGTTCTTGGGCTGCAACAGTGTGCAAACAATTTAATGACTTACAACACTTCCATTTCAAAAACACAGCAGTATAATTATCTGACGAATCAACATTCGTGCAAAGTTGTGTAATTAGAGTTAATTTTACAGTGCATACTACTTCTACTACAGAAAACACCAATTATGAATTCTCTTTGTCCAGTTTCCAGAGATAGATAAACAACTGCCAGGGCCACCTGTTCCCCCTTTACAGGGAAAATAGCATCTGAACATTTTCCAAGGCCAGTCTCACCAAAACAACAGGACTGCAGTGGCTGAAGCAACACAATTATACTCTTCAAAATTCTCCCTTCAGGGAGATGGTTCCAGCCTAACTGAACCACCAGATTGAGAAAAGAACAGCTACATTACTCAACACCTGACCCACAGTCTACCTCTGGACTACTGCATATCTGCATTTTACTTTAGAATACATGATTTTTATAAGAACAGCATCCCGACCTGTATAAGAACATAAGAAATTTACAAACGAGAGGAGGCCATTCGGCCCATCAAGCTTGTTTGGGGAGAACCTAACTAATAGCTTTATGCATATAGTTAATAGTTTATCCCTTATTCCTATCCCTGTTGTCTTAGTTTTTGTTTTTATGTTTATCAGGATCAAATACTAGGCCTGCAGAACATCACATCAGGATTAAATCATGCATGCGCAATAATAACCAGGGCTGTAGATGACTATATCCTATAAATATTTGTCTGGATGCCGGCATTTCAGTACTATATGGACATTTACTTACATCCACAAATTGATAAGTAAATTAGTAGTACACCTAAAATACTTGGTGTATCCTTATTTTTAATAAACATGTCTGACTTTAAACTGCAAAAAGTACCGCCACACCATGACGTCTTTTTACCTTGTTTAACCACAATGTCTCCTCTTTTAAAAGATGTTATGACTGTTGAGCTGTCCCTTTCTTCACCGTCACTTCAGTGCTTATTGCTTCCATAATATAATAAAACAGTGGTATGTGGCGTGCTCCACTAACCGGATTTAATAAATTTAAGGATACGCCGAATTTTATGCAGATTTGAGCATCATAACACAACTCTCATTAATATTTTAGGTATACTATGAATCTGCTTACGAAATTGTGGGTGCAAGTAACCGTCTTCATAGTACTGAAAAGCTGGTGTCTGGAAAAATGTTTACGCACATCATATAAAGTTTTGGTGATTATTGTGCATGTGTGATATAATCGCAATGTGATACTTTGCAGCCCTGTTGAAAACACCATGTCCAATTTTGTATGATTGCATACTTGGCTAATAAAACTGATTCTGATTCTGTCGACCACTCCTACCTTTAGGGCCTTGGGCTGCTTGTGTGCCGTCTTGTACAGGTCATCGGATGCCAGGTGTGTTCTGCGAAGGATAAAATCGAACGAGGGGCCCATTTCCTCCAGTTCGATCCTGGGGGTCCGACAGCCCGACTTCTTCAGCAAAACCCTGCGCCGAAAGAGGAGAGGACAATGCAGAAAGGACATCCACAAACTGAGCAAACGGCAGCTAACATCACTGAAGAAATGCAGACCTACAACAGAGATTGCAATACAAAAGTATCATGAGCCAAGCTTCCTCTACGATTATATTCTGCACTCTTGCACATTATGCACACATACTGCTAACTCTGTATATGTATTGCACTCTCACACATATAGAGTTGACTTGGCTGCTACTTAATTGCACTATTTAAGAGCCCTTTAATTTATCATCATATATATATATATAGTTCATATTCATATAGTTTCATATTTATACTACAACTATCTACATACATACACATACATAATTACGTTTAAGTATATCATTATCATTACTGCTACTGTTAAAATTAATTACCATATAATTATCACATTACCCAATTGCCAATCTAGTGTTTGACTTGACTTTACTTTTCTGTATATACCTTTGCTAATTGTTGTATGTTTTTGTAATGTCTTCTAAAAGCACCACCAAGGCAAATTCCTTGTATGGAAACATACTCGGCTAATAAAAAGGGTTCTGATTCTGATTAAATTTTTGTACGAATAAGAAAATATTATAGGGTCAACAAAGCATATTCTATTTCCATTGCAGCTCTATAAATTACTTCTTTTGAGACTTTACAAAGCCACCTCGAGAATGCAAAAATTTTCTTGCAATATGTGAGGACTGTTTTGAAAGTTGTTTCCATTAAGAGCTTTTCAGTTCAGATCTTCAAAATGCCCAAAATCTAGGTCAGTGTTTCTCAATCCAGTCCTCAGGGACACCCAGCGGTCCACGTTTTTGCTCCCTCCCAGCTCCCAACTAGGCAGTCCACATTCTTACTCCCTCCCAGCTCCCAGGAGCTAAGACCGTCTGGGGGTCCCCGAGGCCCCGGTTGAGAAACATCGATCTAGGTCAATGGAAACAGCACTATAGAGTGATTCTAGCTTAGGGATAAAGTGCTGGGGTGGACGAGTACATCATTCACCGAAAACATGGGGTGTAAGCTTCTGTTTGCTGGGAGTTTGTGTTGGTAAGTGGGAGCAGGCAGGGATCTGGACAGCTGGCACACCGCAGAAGTGGGACATGAACCCACCTGTAGCTGCGCATGTAGATTTTCCCATCCAGGGCTGTGAAGTGAAGGATGTGCTCCAGTCCTGCCAGCCGAACGGCGGAAACGGTCGGTCCCCTGAAGAAATCTGTAAGGAAGGTAGATGGAATCACATCACAAGGCGGGAATGAGAGAATGTTCATTCTGTAGTGCTCATTTCAGAGGAGCTTCCTGAAACCTTCCTGAAACCTCTCATACACTGTCAGGTCCTCCAAGTCAGAATCACATCCGACTGGAACCACTTACAATAATCCTGTATCAATATGTTATAATAAAAACTGGCCCAAATACAAGTTATAAAAGCTTATTCGAAGACAATACACTACTGAATTCCAATGGATGTCCTGCAAGTCTAAACTCACCAATCAGGATGCTCCGCAGACGAGCATACTCCCCGTTTGCGTCGAAGGCATCCCCGGCAAAAACCAGCAGTGGTTTGGTCCCCTCGGGGCAGGTAGCACTCTGCGCAAGCAGAAGACTAACATGAGGGGCCCAAAGGTGCAGGCAAACATTCTTCCCATTAGCCTTAATTCCTTAAGACCCACGTCCTAAGTCCCATGCGATATTAGATCAAACATGTTCTGATACTTCTTTACAAACTTGATATTCACAATAATACTTCTCCATTAAATTTACCCAGACAACTTAGGTGCCGACACACAAATCCTTGCAACATCTTATATAAATTTACCTTTATTTCCTTCAGCGAAACAAATTTCTCTATGCCCAGCTCGATCATGTCCAGCACATGATAATCAAACATGCGTCCTGTGACACAAAACCACGGGTCAGATATATCATCTGAAGTTTGGCTAGGCGATATATCGACAAAGTAACGCATCACGATCATGAACATTCATATCGCCATCAATTTGAATATCCTGATACAACCTAAACACTTGTTTTGCTACATAATTAATACTGTACTGTTTTTACACAAATTCCACCAAGGTCTGCTGTTGGCATGGTGTATCATACCGGCCACATGCTCCATATCTGTTAGAAAAACACAGAACCACCTGCTATATTTTACGGTTTTCTGGATATGAATTTTAAAATGTGAAAATAATCAATATTGTGAGAGTCTCTGAAAATACTGCAGTATCTTTATTATGGCATATTGTCCAGCCCTAGTCAAATCCATTCTCTGGAACGAACAGCAGGGCAGTCAGAGAAAACCAGCAACAAAATATACTGTCTGCATTTTCTAGTGTTACGCCCTACGATAAACAAAGTTTATTTTCTTATGATTCATTGATTACAATTGCATTTCAATTTGCAGTCCTTACAATCAGTCGCCTTTTTCATTTTCTGAATCAATTTAAGGGGAATCCAAAGAGAATTTCAAGCAAAAACTGAGCCTTGAAGTAAAGAAATAATCACCTGAATTATATTGTGATAATTCACGATAAATCACCATTAAATGTCTCTATATCGCTCAGTCCTAATCTGAAGCATCTCACAATGGAGGATGTGGAGGACAAAGGAAAATCATATTACCAAATACGAGGTTGTTTGGCCGTTTCTTGTTGTGTGAGCCAAACATAAACAAGGAGCAGTCTGACTTTTTTGAGAAGAATTCCTGAGGTCAGAGAGAGAGAGAGAAATGATCTTATATACAATCATTTGTATATAATATTGAATACTATATCTCACCGACTATTCAGCAGTAACATTGTAATGTGTACTCTGACACTAGATTTCACAGAAGATTAGCACAGACGTGTCAGAGGTCAAACCTGACTTTAAAAGTGAAGAATCACTGGATACTTACCAGTGATGTTTGATCTTCAAATGGCCGAGCTGTATTCTTCCTGCAAAGAAAAAAGTACTTAATATGATCATCCATTTAAAGTTAACCTTTGGGCTCTCTGCTCAGTAGAGTGAAACAAAAAAGAGCTTATCTGTGATCACTTTATTTGAATAATATATAGCCCGTCTACACAGTGAATCACAGCAGTCTGAGCAACACGAGCAAGATGCATAAAGCTGTCAGCCTCTGCAAAACCATGGCTATTCAGTCAGTCGCCCATCAGAGCAGCCCCTTGATACAGATGCAAACCAAGGAGAAAGTAAACATTACCAGGTTAAGTAACACAGATAAATTCAGCCCCCCATTAACACACAGGAAAGTATCTGCCACATAACCAGTTTAAACAGTTAAAACTCACAATTAAACAATTATTAAACAAAACACTCTAATTAAAACCGCGGGAAACACATTTACAGCTACTTACTTTTTGTACAAAACTGCATTTGGTTTCTTTAAGGAATACTGGAAAAAACAAAATCTTGTTAAATCACTCTGTGCATATTTCTTGAGACATACATTTAAATAAGAATGTAAGAAGGTAGAAAAACATTTTTTCGTTCAGTTTATGGCAGTAGGGAAGCTTTTATTCACTAACTCATGAAAAATGAGTAAACTATGCAGGAGGCTGAATTTTAAACAATAATAGCAATAATAATACTTACAATATCTTTTAGGGCGTTTGTGACGGTCTGGCTTGTGTTACCACCTTTAATTAACATGGCATTCTTTATGTTCTCAGTTAATTTTGGTTCCCTGCTTTGGAGAAATCGTTTTGACCTCTTTGTTTTAGGTTTCCTGTAAAACATATAATGTATTTATAGTTACGTTCAATTTAAAATGCCTTATTAAGAATAATTTCGAATGATCGTACACTTTGGGGTGCTGTATGGCTTGTAAAACTCGTGAGAAAAGAAACGAAAGGAGATAGTATAGTATTATTCTGAATAATCTTATTAGGGACGCAACGTTGTAAACATTCAGTATTATGGTCCAAAAACGCGATCATCAGTTCTTGCACCGTCAGACAAAACGTAAAAACTCACACGACTCCGTCCAAGGTCGTCATTTTTAAAGAAGAACCTGACTTCTAATTCCTGCGATCTTGACGTTTTACAGAACAGTAAACTCCACGTGAATTTCAGCGATGAAGCATACCGGAAGTAAATCCGGCGACGCACGTGTATCAACGTCATATCCGCAGCAGTTCGGTGATTTCCTCTCAATGTAACCTATAGACAGAGACACCAGGGCCGCGGTTTTTGCCACCCAGTTCGGATATTTTGAAAAGACAGTTGCGGGTAAATATTATGAGGTTGCCGATTTTTGAGCTGCTTCCATAATTGTCACGGCAGCGGATGTAAGGGGAAAAAGAAATTATTATGAATGCAAGTGGCTCCTAATCCTGAGTAATACTAAATCGTTGACCTCAGAAAGTCAGACAGACGCATGCGGAGAGCAGGGTTGCAAACTCTCACGTATATGGCGTGACACTCACGCTTTCAGACTCTCACGCAAGCAATCCTACTGCAGATCTGTATTATTCCGTTATAAACCTGAAATTGGCTACATCAGAAGCGTTGGGGTAGTTTGCAAACCCTACAGATTATTTAGAAGGTAATAACTGTTACACACATGTAATTGCGTGCGCATGTGTGTGCAGACTTGTGTCGAATTGTAATTCTCACTCCAGCCAGCTGACCAAGTCTACGTGACGTCATTGTGCTTGATTGTGGTTTTAAGATGTTGAACATTTGAACGTGATCAGCATGCAAAATACTGGTTTATTTCTCTGAGATACAATATACTGGGATTTCAAATATTTGGCTAGTTTAAGCTTCGGTGGGGCGGACTTGAAGCAGACCTTGGGCTGGAGATTTTTGCTGGACCTGGCAACGCTGCTTATATAACACAATAGGACGGTTACGTGGAGGATTGGCGAGAAGCGATGCATTTCGTGACTCCTATGTTATTGCTAAATCTGTGATAGTTATGGTTTCCCATAAGATGGGAATTCTGTCTTGTTGAAATATTTTCTCTCTTAGTCGACATTTGAATATAAAATCTAAAAGTGGTTAGCACTGTTGCCTCACACCTCTGGGACCAGGCTTAGAGTCTCTTTGCTTTATGTGTGTGGCGTTTGCATTCTCTCCATATGTTGCAGTGGGGTTTCCCTGCCACAAACCAAAAACATGCAGAAGGTTAATTTTGTGTGTGTGTGTGTGCGCGCGCACGCATGCTTTGCGATGGATTAGCACCCCATCCTGGGTTATTCCCAGCCTTGTGCCCATGGCTACTGGGATAGGCTCTGGACCCCCACAACCTGGACTGATGAATATACTTGCATTGTGTCAATTGAGATATTGATCAGCACAGACTTTCCTCTCTAAACCATAAGTCATCCAACTACCCGATGGAGAACAGAATATATTAAGAAAAAGAACAAATAAAATAACCAAGCTCTAAACATGAGAAGTGCCCAGTGAGCATTTTGTGCTGTGTGCCTGGTCTATAAACCCAGTTCTATGTCTCTAATCCTCATTCATCATGTTATTGTCAGGCACCTGCTGTCACAGTAAGAATTCATCTAAGACAATTCAGTATCAAGATATCTGAATAATTCTTAAAAGAACCACTAGATGTCTTCAGAGTTCAACTAACAAATATTCATGTCACCAAAGCCATGTCTTTTTTTAAAAGCAATTTGACTATTAATGACGCTTAATTTGAGATTTGTACAAGTATTTCACAATTCTTCAGTTGTCACATATCCCGTCTTTTTCTCCAATGTGACACACACACATGAGAATGAAACCTGGGACCAGTCATTCATCTGACACCTCTGAACCATTTTTCAGTTATGGGTCTTGTTCACGGGCACGATGGTGAAACGACTCTAGCAATCACAGGATTTCAGCCAGAGACCTACCATTCACACACAAGGTCCTCTCCCACAGAGCTACACACCACTTCCTATAAATTCTTCAGAATTTCCTCAAGCACTGGTAGTGCTTGTTTGCATTTGGTTAGCCTGTCGTTTCACTAAGCAGTTTGGTGATTTAAGTGTTTTGATCACGTGCCAGTGTCAGGGTACAGGCTACTTTGAGCATCAGTGTTAATGCACTGAAAATGTAATTCAAGTATTTTATACATCATTATTGGGTCACAAAGATGGAGGCTAAACTGAGAAGAGATTGGGCCCTGAAAGAGCACTTCACTAAAAGGTGCAGAAGTGTGTAATAAATACTCTCATGTTATCCATCAGCCTTCTGTGGATGACTGATGCCAGTCATGCCTGTGCTTAGTTATTGCAGGGAAACAGAGCCTAGTCATATTCAAAACTAGGTCTCTACGCATATTGTCGTTAGCAAGCCAATTTCTCCGCCAAGGCCAAGTGTGGGAGGGAGGGGGTCAGGGAAAAAAGATTCACGACGCTGCCTTTTCTTCAGAACAATGAGCTTTCCAGAATTTAAGTGTTTACTTGCTGTGGCTGTACTAGATTGACAGTTGTGTTTTAGCTTGTCTGGAGGTCACTATTGGCTAGCTGGCATTAAAATGTTGCTGTGGAGAATCCCAGCAAGGACCATACAGTCCAACCACAGGTGGGCAAATGCTCTTCGAGAACCAGATACAGATCATTCAGATAGCATATTTCAGGCAGAGTAATTCCATACTCTGACAACAGAATTGTTTATTAAAAGCATTTATTAAAGCATCAAGCTCATAGTACAGATAATCAGCACATCTTGACCAACCAAAGACTAGCAAAAGAATTAACAGCAGTTTATTTTCCTTCAGCACATCCTGATATTTCATGCTTCTGCCCATCCCCGTTTGGCTTTACTGAAATCTTACCCAGGAAAGCTTTCCTGAAGAATCAAGTGAGAACTGGTAGGTGGGAGACCAACTGGGAAGCTGATTTGTATATTACAAAGCCTCAAAATGAGTGGATTTGTAACCAGCTTACAGTACAGTGAACAACTGGTCTAAAGCACTTCAGCCTTGCAGTGGAAAATTGTGAAACTATTACTGTGGATGGGGGTGGGGTGGAGAACAAAAAAAACAATCATGTTCTGTATGGTGAGTATATGTACTTGCATGTCAGTCGCTAAGGAGCTAGCTGGTATTAAAATGTTGCAGTGGGCAATCCCAACACAGACCATACAGTCCAACCACATGTGGGCAAATGCTCTCTGAGAACCAGATACAGAGAAAGCAGTTATGAGCTACTTTTTTGGTCCTCGCTTTAAGTGCAGAATCAAGTGGTCCATTGGTGAAGAAAACGTTAGAAACATGGCTGTTTTGCTACTCTGCGAAATATCCCAGAAGCCATTCATAATTGGAAACTGAAAACGAAACAAGATCCTAACTGCCGAAAGCAGCTTGGAAAAGCAAACGTTCCCTCGTTCCTGTGCTTAAGTCAACCTGCGCTCTCTGCCTGGAGAAGCACAACGAGTGACACATCGTAGTCGCTCCATGAGCCAGCCTAATTATCACAGCTGCGTTTTCACTTGGATTTCATTTTCTCAACCGAAGAAGCTGCGTTCAATTACATCAGACTCCTCTCCCCCCCACCCCGACTCTTTCCTGGGAACAGGTTTCAGTTACCACATGCCCAGTCAAGGCCAGGATGTCTCTGCTTCAACTAAATTACAGCTGCTGAGAATGAGGGAAGGATGAAGCGCATTAAATACAGGGTGAACACAACTGCAGCGCACAACACTGTCGAGCAATACAGTACAAGTCACATGCACTAGAGTCACAGGACCTCTGCCACTGAACAAAGGGCATTGATGCTACTCCAAAAACTGCAAGTATCACATTTTGGACCGATTCACTGCAAGCATGTCTGTGTACAGTAAAAAAAAAAATCAAAAGTAGAATGGCAGTTTATGCAATAGTCATGTGGAATGATCCGGGATGACCCTGGCATGCTGAGATGGGTGTGCATCCATTGTGCGGTTACCTATTTCTGGGAGAAACCATGTCATTCACAAAACTGGATGGGCACTCCTGATACTGATAATTAAGCCCTTCAGTGCCAGGTCAGTATTAGAGCCAGCATGCTGAAGCTAAGCTGGTAGGGAGATGCTAGCAAGGGGCCGGGGATGCATCAGGTGTGCTGCGCCCAAGCGCTGTGGGGGGGGGCAGGTTGCAGGGGCAGGAATGAGCAGCACTCCTCGATATTACTACTTGCCAAAGGCCCCCTGGTTGGGTCTATGCCCATCAAAGCCAATTACAGCCTTGCAGGTAAAGTACTTTCTGCTTATTACATTGACAGGTTACCTTAATGTACATGTTGATGAAGGACTCTCATTTGACAAAAATTGGGAGAGCTATAACGTGGAAGTGTAGCAAACTGCAATTTCAAGTATGCCATACTAAAGTGCTTTTTATATTATATACTCAAATGGCATTTTGTACCTGTAGCCACTGAACTGGCGCACGGGGAAACCCATTGGCCGTGACAACAGAGGGTCAAATCTAGATGCAAGGTTATGGGCCAAGATTGTTCCGTTGGCCTCACGGTATGGCCGAGTCACGCCACACCATCACTCAGTTGGGGGGGAACGCGGCCCAAGACTGAGGGTCAAGCTGTCAGAGCAGGTACTCTTAAAGTGCTTTCCGTTGGCATGGAGACACTGATTTGCAGGGTACAGGCTGGAAAAAGTGAAATTCATGGGCAAGCCTGCTGGCTGGCAGTGGGAGTATAACCACACAATGCGAGCGAGTTCCATCTGAGCGTGCCAGGGCCCCCACCTAGTGGGCACGGAAGCCCTGTCTGTGAGGGATGCGGGGGGAGACCTGTAGGAAGGGGCCACAACGGTGGGTGCGTGAGGGAGCACCAGAACGGTTCTTCAAACAGTGCGCGGTTAATTCCTCTACATGCACTTCAATTTCACAGCAAGAGTGGGCTAGCATATCTAAACAGAGAACAGAGCTTTCATGCAAGATATCTAAATCATAGATACAAGAATGCATACAATTCAAACTCAAAGTTAAACTAGGGCCTGTTAACTTGGAACAATGGCAGCAGAGTGACAGAGTGATTCCAACTCGGAGAAAACGGCCCCCGGGGAGGAGCCCCCAGTTGCCAACTTTCTTTTTGCGCTTCTTCATATCTAGCTCTGCTGCTGCTGCTGGCGATTCTTAGCATAACTGGTAAAGACGAAATTGTAATCGTTGAATTGGGCCAACTGGCGGTCGAGGCGCTTGTATCCCTCAAGTTTCTGTGCAGAAGAAAAGACACTGCGACATTTGGAGCTCTGAAAAGGCGAGAGAGACACGGGTTAGAGTCTAACGCAACAGATTGACGTACTAAACCTTTCCAAAGGCACATGCTAGAGTACAATACCTGGTTAACAAAGAGTGTAGTCACGAATTTCCCCGGCTTGAAGATATCGACAACTTTCCTAATCAGATCGTCGTAGGAGGTCTGAGAGAGGTTAGTTTCAAAGCTAACGTAGGAAAACTCGGGCTCTGGAGTGATGTGGATCGTCCAGTAAGTTCCCTGGAAGAACAATGGTGAAAAAAATTATAAAAATTAACTGCTGCAGTCCCAGTCTGATACGGAGAGATAAGCTTGAGGAGCAAAAGCAAAGCAGGCTCACTTACATCAATCTTCATTCCATTCATTGAATAGCCACAGGGATTGAACATTGTGGCATCAATCACAGAACCTGGTATCAGGTCACGAATCCCACTCATCTGAAGAGATGGATTTACGTTTTATTGACCAAGCAAAGATGTTTGTCAATTAGCCGAAAGAAACCTTTACCAACATCTATTCCTCTTCATGCACATTCAGGAAAAGATCCTTACACGAGTGACATCATTTGCAGAAACACCATCTTTCATGTAGAACTGGTCCATAATCGCTGGGTCGAGATCACTCATCAGAACTTCAAGGGTCTGATCCGCATGCTTGTTCTCCCATAACTCTGGCAAATCCAGAGTAAACAGGTACCTGCAACACAAGAGCTTTTCATACCAGGCAGCTGCCCATTTTTGTATCTTCATAACAATCGATTCACAGATCAGCCTCTCCATACAGGAACTACAGGAATGTAACCTTACCAGCAATCAGTGTTCAAACGACCCATGCAATACGCTGCTCCATCTACGGAGAAAAATTTTGGAATAAACATTGTGAAAAACAATCGTGCCATTTCTTACTAAATTAGACCATAGTTCTCCCAAATGACCAGATACTAACTTGGGAATATCTGGCCAAGGAACTCAACTTCCTCCTGGAAGTTCCTGTGGGGGAACTCCTGGTGGGCTGGCTTCATGAAGTTCTTACGGGAATAAAAAAAATTCTGCAGAAATGAAAAAGTGTGTCAGGAAAATATTTCCTTGTCATGGACCTGAATTTTATGCAGATGAAAATGCAAGGCATTAGATGAAGCTTCCGCAAAAAGAGTATAAACAGTAAATTACAGCAACGTCCACACTTCCATCTGTGAAAGTCTGAGTGCTGACAACCCTGTCGATTCAGACAGCCTGCTAGCATGCAACTTTACCGGCATCCGCATTTCCCGTCTGATCACAACACTTTAAAAGCCATGACTTATGAATTGCACTCAGAGCTGTTAAATCATTCTACATTTTTCATACAAATGTTCTTACTGTAATTTATACCATACGCATCATGGCCAGGATCTTTCAGCCAAACAACAAAAACCGTCAGGACAGGCGGACTTGACATGCGACATTGGTACCTCGATAGCGTCAAAGCCGCAGTATTCTCTGGCGAGTTCCAGCAGAGGTACCAGTGCTTGCAGTAAGAGGGTAGTTCCACATGTCTTCAAAATGAAACGTCTCTTGGAGACAAACATGCTACTCTCACTGTTGGAAGAGAGTCAGCATGCTGGTGTCAGTCAGACATTTAAGGCAGTCATTTCCCCCGAACCACGACAGCCCCTTTAACCAGAGAATACGGCGCGGTCTCCAGAAACTACAGCTGGCCATAAGCTTGATGAAGGACAGTAGACTTTAAACAAACACACTAAATTTGTAGTTAGATTTAGGAAACACAGAAAGAGTGATACTTAAGATCCACAACCAGAAGAGCAGTCAGGATTGACCTGCTGGGATGGATCTGAAAGATGTTAACTATAAAGCCGTCATACTAGGAAAGCCGTGAGCATTTTGCAGACAGGAGTGACAATCAGGCACAGTGGGCCGCGAGGCTGTCCTGGCCACCAAAATAAATAAAATCAGGCCAAGCCTCAAAATACGAAGTCAGAGCAAGGCATTCTGGGAGACATCCCTGCTTCTGCAAGCTGGAGCTCTAAATGAATTGTGGATTTCCCAGACCAACCCGGTGGACTCCACCATATCCATTTCAGGCCCGATGCAGGAATAGCAAGTTCCCCCAGAGGATACACTATTTCAAAACGAAGAGGGACAGCCAGACAGATCCTGCCCGAAGATCTTATCTACAATGATTCAACAAGGTGTGGACAGGCCATATGCCACCAGAGTTCAATGAAGGACAGGTGGATTCATATTATCCATGTATAACTGGGGAATGGAAGGTAAGTTGTTGACATGGTTTCTAAGGGAAAAGGGTTCATTGGCTTTTATGGCTCCTGAAAACCAATCCCTACACTCCCCAGCTCAGAAGACTATTTACAGGCAACCCAACAACGTGTATTGGCCGCCACTTAGAGATGAGCCCGTTTCCAGGCAGCACTGGGGTTACGTACCGAGATAAGGGGGGATATGATCCAGGTATATAAGATTCTAACAGGTCTGGATGCTGTTCAGCCAAATGGCTATTTCAATATT
>JAODKC010000043.1:3621474-3638030 GCA_026777985.1 Mormyrops attenuatus
GCTAGTTGGAGTTACCAAATTTCCTGACCATGAGCATCATGATGGGCATTCCAGAAAGGGTCATAGGAGTGGAACCAAGTTCACATAAAGCAGCCCTAAAGGTACTGATCATTTATCACAGGAGCATGACCAGGCAGCCAGGGCCAAATAGGACAGCGGTAGACTGCCAGTTAAGTGCTGGAATTCACAAGCTGCTTACAGCACCTGGCAACAGCCATTTATGGCATTAGCAGAGCAAAGAGTTGACTTTGGTATGATGAGTCACTGTTTGCCAGGTCCAAAGCACAGGGCGCAATAGTAAGTATCTCAACGGACATGATCGGCTGGGTCCCAATTGTAATGCCATCTGGCAGTCGGTTCACACATGTGGATTTCCTGGAAAGGATGAGGGATATCCATCTTTACACATTACTACACTACAGTGGGACATCGCTCCGACGCCTGAACGTGGGTAACATTTGCATTTTCATAGACAGCAAGAGGAACATTATCAAAATTGACACGAACAGTAAAAAACTCCATACAGGATAAAAACATTAGGTATGCAGCCAGAAGCTGCACACTCACCATTCAATTATTCATAATCTATTAGAGCAACATCTTACTCCCATTCATCAATTGTTCAAAATGATAAAACCATTTAGTCTTCACTGCATTTTAACCATGCTGTTATTTCAATTGTATTCTCAGCTATGGAAGTATGTTTTAATTCATCCATTAACACAGAGGTCTTGTGACCCCAACTAGTAGTGACAAACAGCTTCCACCGACAGAAAAATGGTTCTCGTGTGAAAATCAACTGTCAGGTTGAAGGTGTTGTAGTAGCAACACTTTAAATGTGTTTTGCAGACGTGCAAATGCCCAACATGGCACCCGGTGTTATTTGAACAGTCCTTCTGACATTAGATTTTAATGGAATTCTGAATAGCTCTCCTTCCAAGAGGTAACTCCAGTGCAGCTGTATGCTTGTGATGTACTTAACCGTCTCACTTCTGTGTTTGTTGACGAAAGCATCGACTCGATGTAAATGCTTCAGCTACATTTAACCGCTGAGCCTGCAGCTAAGTGATCTGAATCCAACGTCCTTGTGGACTTATTCGGTCACTGGCAGGCCTCCACCCCTCATCCACTGACACGGAGTAGCTAATCCAGTTGAGCTGCAAACAAAATCTTGGCATCATTCGATCAACCGGCCACTCCCATGAAACTCAAGACAGGGGAATAATCTTCCACTGACAGTGAGTTCAGATTCTGATGAGCTGCCAATAAGTTATTAGTAATTCTAGACAGAAGCAACTGGACAAATTCTCAACTTTTGAGAAAACTTCCTAGAAGCATTCAAGCAAACACATTCCCCTTAACATCAAGTCATCAAGATTTATTGGAACAAATCAGTCCTAATTTAGGTAACGGCAGAGAGGTTAAAAGCAGTAACTGTTCCTGATCTTCCAGTTGATTGCACCATCAAAAACTGTATTGGTTCTGCCTTTTCAGACATACTGAAGGAATTCAATATTCCGACATGTTACAAAAATTAAACTATGCAGGGGCAGAGCCCTGTATTACACATGCAATATTTGCTTACGCAGTCAGGCTAACCACTAAAGCGTGGAACTGCTGCATTGATACCCCACCTTCGAAGGGAGGGGGGCAATCAATGGAGCGGTTGTAAAGTAGCAATTTCTCAAATGCACGTACCATTTCGATATAACGATTAGGTGTTGGTGAAGAATTTCACGAATGAATGCCCCCATAACATTCTGGTTATGGTGTATAATGGTTATGGTAATAGTGGAAATATTAAGTTCTTTAAGCTATTTTGAAGGGTTTTTTTTTTTTTTTTTTTAAAAAGGAGGGGTAAAACTTCTAAACGTTCTTCCCATAAAACGTTCAGCCAAGTAATAGTCCAGCCTTGTTAAATTTTGTTTTCCAGAACGCATATCGGATTTCAGACAAATTTCTGCTAGCACGGAGTATTTTAATCGAAAAGGCGTAATCAGAGCACGTTTGACGAACAGCACAGAGGCGGGCGTCACCATGCACACGGCCGCGGTCCCTTTAAGGGCAGCCGCGTTTCTCCGTGTCCTTGCAGCGGAACGGTGGCTACTCGCGGGTGTCGCAGCACCAGTTGCGCCCCATTTAGCGGTCGTTGGAGTCCGCCAATAGGAGGCGAGGGTGGAGCAAAAAGAGATCAAATCTCAAGGACTAAAAACGTGACTTGGTTAAGTCTAAATCTAAGCTGCTAGCGAATGAATGAACGTGAATTAAAGAATAGTGCGACTAGTGACATGGAGTGTCGGGTTAAATCAGAGCGCGGTACCAACGTGCCAAAGACTAATCCGTCCAAGGGGCTCCAGCGAAACGAGCGCACCTGCGCAAAGGCAAACGCGTTATCAGGAACGCCTGGCTGCCGTCGAACGCAAGACACGTGGTGCGTCCGATCTCACGGCTAGACCAAGTTTCCGTATAATCTCTCAGCGTCAGCTTACTGTCGCCGGACTCCTTCATAAAGTAATAAAGCGCCCAAGTGTGCGCGCAGAAACAGCGCCGCAGTGCTCGTAAATTTGACGGACTGGTGGCCGATGCGGCGCTTCCTGCGGGGGGACAGGGGGGCCTGCGCCGCGGAACCGCATGCCTGGGCCCCGCGCGTCACGCAGACCAGCCAGCGGAAAATTACCGAGGGGCCATCCGCAGATTCTCACCCGCCGCGTTAATCCCGAATTCACCCAACAGCGAAGTGGAGCGTGTCGGCACACGGCAACAAATATGCCGACAAAAAAAAAAAAAAAAAAAAAAGCAGCGTTATTTGACGTTCGATCAGCGGCTGGCCGGCGACCAAGCGCTACGCATTACAGCTGCCCTGGCCATCTTAACTAGCTACGCAGCTCTATGCCCCGACACATGACGAACGAGTATTAAGGACCCGATTGTCCCTCGGCGCACACATTTACCGAGTCCTCCCTCCCCCAAAACCATCGCATTTAGCGCACTACCACCGATCTCTTCATTTTATCATGATTACTAATCACCAGCTGCACATTTCATTGCTAGACAGAAATAAATGAATGAATGAGCGTTGGGGTGGGGATGTCTGACGGCCGTGTTATTATTAACAGGCACAAATAAACATCTTACAATTAATTGGCGTCGATTTCCGCACCATATTCGGCAAAGGCCCATACAAACCACTGACATTAGGAAAAGCAGCCGAATGATCGCTACTAGAATAGGCGACTAGAAGGTCTCGCCGAGGCTGGCTGGTTCAATGACACTCGATTCGGAAAAGGCCCAACACACTTCGCCAAAGGTGTCTGACAACGATTTTCGAGGATACTAACCTTGGGATGTTACGAAGGTCCCCGGTTCCTTTGGTCTCATCTTCTCGGGAGAACCACACCTCCAACAGCTTCTCGGTCCCCTCGAAGAAGTGTGCACCGTTCTCTTCCATCGTGAGACAACAGACACCAACAACAGAAATCACACGTTGCTTATTTTCAACTTTATTAATCCTTCCTTGATAGTTAAGTTAATATTTCAGTACAGTCCTTTAGCAGTCCAGGTATAGCTTTCTTGGGTTTACCGTCTTCCCTTTTGCAGAGAATACCGTAAAGCGAGCGCTAGCTAATATCGCCGGCCATACTGTGTAAAGCCGAGTTGCAAGGAAGAGCGAAGGATTTTTAACAGTCGCCAAGAAGCCAGTCTCCAGTTTTACACCAATCACAGATCCCGACAGTTACAATACGCACTCCGATTGGCTATTGCTATTGTCAATAACTTCAAAGTGGGGCGTGACACCTACTAGTCATTTTTTTTAGGGAATGGCAGAAGAAGCATGACTCGTTCCAATAGCGATATAAATTATTCGTGTATTAAGTATATCCCATAAAACTTGCATGCGGTACGCACTCTTTTGCTATGTGTAAACCAGCGATTAATAACTTCACGAGTTAAGCTGATTTTTAATATTGTAATATTACACAATAAATATTTGATAACTATATTAGTTGAAAACTAAAAAAAAACTATTTATCAAATACGTTTCACAGATAATATAGAGCATAGAAATCATAAATACTAAGCATTTGAAATATCAGGCTGTGGTTCCATGTATCTGAGGTTTCGGTTTTCGTTTATTCGTGAATCAGTTTTTAAAACGTAGCTATCACATTCAGAACTTTCTTGCTGCAGTGGAGTGATGGTAATAATTTAAATGATATATTTTGATTCTGCACAATTAATGCACCTGTAATGAACATATATATATGTATATATATATATATGTATATATATGCAAATCGATATCACGTGTAGTTGTATTGATACTAAATAGGGTAGAGAAAATGTCGATTATTTGCCTTGCCGTTACTTATACAAAAAATGTCATAAACAGCTACTGGTTATGTTAGAATACTAATGTGCTTTTCCGTTATTTGGTTGTGGCGCACAAAGCGCCAAAGTGCATGCATACGTCATTATTTTTCTATGGCTAGTTTGCGAACAATGTTACTATATAAATATTGTTGAATGAAACCACGAAATGTTCGCCAAAATTTAAATTTATGCGCAAAATCGCTGAAGTCTTGCGAAAAAAAAATCGAATGAATAATGATAAACTTGCATTTTCAGCTCATACGTAAAAAAAAAAAATGCAAGATATGAAGTACGTATACCCGCATTGTTTTTTGTATTTTAGTGCATGTTACTACGCAAGTGCGTTAACCGCAGAGCGGTGTGAGGATTGTAGTTTAATGAGCTGGGGTCGGGCCTTTTGGCGGCGCTGAGCTGCTTATCAAAAACTACCGAAACCAGAATGCCTTGCGCGGCAATCAGAAACGTCAACGAGCCAGTGAACATTAAGCGGAGCAGACCAAAATCCCAAACAAGGAAATGGTGGGGGAATAAAACGATCAGATTATTTAATTAATGCATGTAATAATTAATATTTTATTTTATTGTAAATTAAGAAATATTTATGGGTAACAATGGATTACGACTTCAAAACAAAGCTCGCGGCGGAAAGAGAGAAAGTAGAAGATCTGTTTGAATATGAAGGTTGCAAAGTGGGTCGAGGCACCTACGGTCATGTTTATAAAGCTAAGCGCAAAGACGGGTAAGAGAATCTGAAAGCGTTATTGTTATTACTCTAATACGGACATTTTTGTAATCGTCTGTTCACCAGCGAATTAGGCATAGAAACGGTTCGATTTGCCCCGTGCTCTCCCTGTGACTGTTTTGTTTTCATGCACGCAAGCACTCACTTAGCTAGCAATAACGATCCTCCCCCAAAACAGAGTGATGGTGTTTATTTTTGTCAGCCCGGGCAAGGGCAGAGGGTTACTGTATGTAGCAAGCTATTTAGCAACTTAGAGGTTTAATGTTGGCATTCAGCACTTTTCGCGGAAAGAAGTAGTTGTAGCGTTACCTCGTCAGACAGCAATCATGCTGCTGGCAAATCAAAGCTTTGAATGTAGAATAGCGATGCATCAGAAAGAAGACGTCAAAAATCAGTAACGTTATTAAGAATCAGCAAGCCAGATGTTGCAGATGCGCGCGATGAATTGACAATGGTGGTCAAACTTCATCAGAAGATAAACAATGTAGTATCGACACACAGCTAGGTTTTAAATATACCATGGAATCGTATTTTTTTTTTATTCATTTATTTGTAGATAACCAATGGTCATTCACTGCTAGGAAATACACTTCATGTGTTAAATCCTTTTGGGCCGCTGTCATTCGTAAACTAGGGAGCAAAATAACGAGAAGCTGGCAGGCTACCAAAAGGACCTTGAGGGACCCACGTACGATTCATTTACTTTATGCTCAACTGTAGAGATCATCTGCATGTTTTAATCCTGTAGCTGCCTCTTAATTTGGTGGGTTTTAGGATGTTATACTGATTAACAGTTTGAATCATTTGTTTTAAATGTAAAGTAAACATTGACATTCCCCAGCAATGAGAGCTACAGTAAACTGATGCTTATTTTTTCTTCTGTGATGACAGATGTGGGAATCCTGATGGTCAGATGACTTGCTAATAATGATTTATCTTCCTCCCAATTTTAATCAGATAAAGTATGTACTTGGACTTAATATATTTTGCGGAGGAGTTTTCATTTTAAGTTGATGAATCAAATAACTTTGGACATAGGTAATAAGAGTCATAAAATAAACCTGTTTTCAAAATTGAATCATTTATCACGGCTAGCTAAAGGTTTGTCACTGTCCTTTTCTTCTTTTCTAACACACAAGGGTTTTTGTTAGCCCAGTTTTGCTGAATTGCCAAATCCAAAACAACTTGTTTTTTTCTTGCAAAGAGACTGTGAGGGGAAGAAAAGAATCTGTGACAGGAAGGGAGCTACTTATGGCATTTGCATATAACAAGTTTGCTTTCAGCAGTCGACTGCATGAAAGTTTACACTAAAGATCTTAATTTCCTCACAGCTTTGGTAGTTTTAGGTTCAGATTGTTTTACAAAAAACCTTTTTTGCTGTTGAGTTTTAAGTAGACTATAGCAGTTTGTATCTCTATATTTATATTTTTAGGGAAGGTAACAAGGCTTGATGCAAATGTTAGGTTGAGTAACCTAATCCCACTATAGTTTTTAAGTTGCATTCAGTTACTTTATTTTTTATTTCTCAGTAATAACAACAATAATAATTATTATATATAAGTATTGTTATTAAATACAAATAATAAAGTATAATACGAAAATAATACAAATACCACATTTGCAGAAAGTGACAATAATGAAAGTTTCATAAAATGTTTGTCTAAAATGAGTGGAGGTTGAGAATGTTGCATGTTTTCAACACTTCATCAGAACTCAAGTGGCAGTTTTAGCTTGATTTATTCTACTATTAAACTTTCTAACACTACCACCAAACTTTTATTTGCTCATTTTGATTGTGGTTTGTCCGTAACACCTCGAGGGATTATTTGAAAAGTACTGTAGTAATTGCACACGGGTCATTAAAATCTGATCAAGTGCAGTACTTTGCTTTTTTTAACTGCAGTAAAATTTGAAAATGTTATTAAATACTTTGAAGGGTTGTTAGTCACCGTTTCTGTTAAACCTTGGTGTAGCATCAAGCATTTTTTCCACTAAAGATGACATCTATAAGTCTACAATAATTTTAAGCAGTCAGTTTAAATTTAATGAAAATTTTGAAATTCACCAGAAAGGAGAGCTACAGTACATCGATGCTTATCTATGCCTCTGTGATGATGCACGGGGAACTCCTGCTGGTCAGCTGACGTGCTAATAATGATTTACCTTCCTCCCAATTTTATATTTTAATCAGAGAAAGTATGTACTTTAATATATTTTGTGGTGGAGTTTAAGTTTTAAGTTAATGAATGAAATAACTTTGGCCATATGTAATAAGCGTTAGTCACTTTCTGCTGAACCTTGATGTAGTGTCAGGCATTTTCCTGAAGATGACACCTATCGGCATGTAATAATCTAGTGGATATTAAAATGTAGAATATGGATTTCTTGTGCATATATGAAATCATTTACTTATTTTAGCATGGTGAAATTCAGCAGCCTCTGGATGATAAGGCACCATGTGTAAAATAATATTGAAGGGAGGTCACAGGAAATCAGAGGGGCACGAGGAAAACTTCATTTTTATTCAGTTTTTGAGGTTAAATGAGTCTAACATAATTTGAGTCTGTTATTGCGGGGTTAGGGTTCAGTGGGACTGGGGAAGTGAGCTGTAGGATTCTGCTGCTCACACTGGCATGCAGGCGGCACCTCAAGAGCCTGAATGCCAATCCCCCATGGCAACTATAATTCAGTGTGCCCATTATGTGGTCCCTGACCTAAAGAAGAGACGTGTTCGTTGCTCAGGAGAAAGTGAAAAGTGTGGGGAGAGCGCTAGCTTAATTAAAAATTTTGCTGTCTTTTTGTATTTCACGGTGCCTTTGTTCTCTTCAGATATTTCAGGTATTTTTGTTCTGAACATCACAGCGAGCCATTCTGTTCGCACACTATCCTCCACCGACAGAGTTTTAACAGTTCTGAGTGTCATTCCACTTTCAGTCCCCGCTGCAGTGCCCATCGATCTTTAGTCCTGATATGAGAAACACCTTTGCACGAGGCTGCTAATCTCCTCTAGCACGGCAGCATAAGGTCAGTGCTGCCTTCTGCAGAGCTCAGTACCTTCGAAACTATCGTTTTAAGTGCTAAGGAAGTGAAGCTTAATACTCTGACAAAATGAACTCATCCCTGTGCAAAATAGTCTACCTTTATACTATCTAATTACAGCAGGCTCTGCCTCTGTCAACATAAACCTTGTTATGCCGAAGTCCTAAGCTGTCCTCAGAGATAAAATAAAAGCACTCTTAAATTGTATCGACTTCTTTTCAGTTTGAAGGTGAAAAATAGCCCAGATCTAGTGTGCGTTGTGCTATGTTGGCAATACGATAGTGGGCTCTGTTTGCTTGGTCGTGGTGTGCTTGTTTGTATAAAGGAGGGCGGTGGTGTAGATAATGTCACCAGCTCTTATGGGGTGGGGGAGTGGGTGGGCTGTCTTGAGTTTCTCAGCAACTCCGCACTCCTGTGGCTGAGAGAAGAGGCCATTGGCAGGTGCCAGGGACAGGCTCCTCTGCGTTTCTCTGCGTCTGCCACAGAGATGCATGTGGAGACGCGCTGCACACAGGCCCACACGGGACCGATGGCCACAGACAGCGATTGTATGTTTGTTGTGAAGCACAAGTTTCAGTTTTGATCTATCTGTATCAGTGTTTCCCAATCCTGTCCTCGGGACCCACAGACAGTCCATGTTTTTGCTACCAGCAGCTGGGAGGGAGCAAAAACGTGGACTGTCTGTCAGAGAGCTTGGGAGGGAGCAAAAACGTGGACCATCTATGGGTCCCAGAGGACCGGATTGGGAAACACTGATCATTTCGACTTCCATATATTCCTATTTCCTGTTTTTATTATTATTATTTTTTATTTTGTTCATAAACAAAAGACTATTCAGCCACCATGTTTCAGAGGGTCATGTGATCAGAGGTTGTAATTTATTATCTTTAAATAGTGTGTCCAAAGTGAAACAGGACAGACAGATAGCGAAGATGTGCATCGTTCCAAGCCAGGCTGCCTTCACTACAGAGGACTAAAAAGACAAAGCGGTTGCTGATAAAATGTTTTTCCTTCCCCTTACTTGTTTCATATCTCTGCAGGAAAGACGAGAAGGAGTATGCACTGAAACAGATAGAAGGTACCGGAATATCGATGTCTGCGTGCAGGGAGATTGCGGTGAGTGGACATACTGGACATGGATATCGATATGGCTCCTTGGCCACTGGCTTTTACTCCTCATGGCTGGTGTCAAAGGTCATCTATTTTGGGGTCAGAGGTCAGAGCCTTAAGGGCCATTGACGGTTTCAGTTATCAGCCAACCAGTAACTAAATAAAACAGATTCTGGCAGCCATCCAGGGATATACATACCATGATTAGCAGGTTGACAATCAATGTATTGATTTATTGAATTTCTCCCTCTTCTACGGCAAAGTTGGTGACTGCAAATTTTTAAGCGAATAAAGCCGATTTTTGCTTTATGAGTACTTTGCTTGCAATCAACATGCAAATAGAGAAGACATTTTGGGATTACCAGTCAGAGTGAAGTGATAGGTAGTGTGTGAGAGCCATAGAGCATTCAGTTACATGAAGTCATGCCTACTGCAAGCTAAGAGCTAAGCGGCGTGTCTTCCATGCTACCTCTACGACCTCCTTCTTAAAATCACTTAAAAATGCAGGTGGGTACAATACACTTTTATTGTTGTTGTCATTGTTTCCGACTTCCCAAACAATGGGAGGTGGATTTCCTGAAACACTAAACATTTCAATGGCCCTTGTTGTAATTTCAGTCCCCATTTAAATTTTAATTCTCGACTTATCGTCCTGACTATCACATATGCTGCACGGAGGTGAGTATCGGTCACCCCCCCCCAGCTAGCCGCTCTGCACGTGGCATAAATTGAGGGGTGAAGCCAATCCTGGTTGCGGCTCTTGCCGCACGTGTTGTTGCAGCTGCGTTCAGATGATGCGGGTGCGAATTTGCACACAATGCCGTGTGAGGATGGCGTGGCCCTGACTTGGATTTTAGTCAAGTTCTGGGAATCATTTAAAATGAAACTGGGGCAGCTCCTGATTAGCCTTGTGGTGTTATTTATTTATTTATTTGTGTGTTTGTTTGTTTGTTTTTACCACCTGACATGGGCGGCCCCCTGGACATGGAGTTTATTTTGTGGTGCCCCTTGGTCTGGTCTTGTGAAGACAAACATTGTAGGTGCTCAGATCCGAATGGGGTCTGCATTCCATTACAGCCTTTCACATATCTGTAGCTGTGGTAGGAACCGTGTCACAAGGTCAGCCTCTTTACCATGGCGACCAGTTACCGCGTTTGACATATTACTGTGCCGCCTCATTGGCCCTGTCAGAGTTCCATGCATTCTTAACATTTCATTAAATAAAAAAAAAATACTTAGGCGCACATACTTTTACATAAACATTTTCTTATTTGTTTTCAATGCCACAAATTCTAGTAGTTTCTGGCTGTTTGTTTCTTATCTCCCTACTTCAGAAATCCTTGACTCATTTACATGTGAGAAGGAGCTGAGACCATAGACTGAGTACTGGCTTTCATACCTGGAGCCGAGAGTGCGCACCGTAAATTAAAAGAGATTTACATGAGGTTGGCGCCTTTAGATCTAAAACTAGCTGTTAGGAGCAACATCCTGTCTGCTTCACTTTGTCCAAACTATGTCCTGCTTTAGGGGAAAAAAAAAGAATAAAAAAATCTTACTTTGTGAACAAGGATTTCAAAATAGACATATGGACCTGGAGCATGTAAAACTGGGTATAGCTCTACGTGGAATAGCTTGTGACATAACATTTTTAGCAAGGTGTTACTTTAAAGTGAAAATTGTTGTGGTAAATTACCATTAGGTGACACACAGGGGCAAAAGTTTCTTTGGTATAATGGATGCGGCTGACCTTTGACCCAGTGGAATGTGTTGGGCTGTTTTTAGCAACTCAGAACTGAGCTGAAATAACTGACATGGAGGAGCAGAGGCAGTGATAGGACAGCGAGGTTATGCAAAGAGAAACAGCCGGTTGCGTTCACTACAGCGGAAAGGGAGAGCGGCGTGTTGAAAACGATGGTTCTTGCTGATTGGGAAAGCCTTTGGTCCAATACTTGACCACAGATCTTTTTGTGTTTCGTGAATGAGCAGATGTAGTGGGGCTTAGTCAGGGAGGCCGCGTGGAGCCTGCTGGGTGTGAGGCACGGCGCAGGCAGAGGGCTGTCGACGTCACTCCTGGGCTGCTGGATCGATAGGGGCTGTCCCATTGTACAGAGCCAGGTGGTTCATCTGGGTTCAGCTCTGCTAACTCAGCTGATTGGCAGTCGTGCCCCCACCAACGCCCCCCCGGGGCCGTGTGTGTGTGTGTGGGGGGGGGGGTGTATGGGTTTGGCTGTCTCATGTTCTGGTGACATGAAGGGGATGTTGTCCTTGAAGGAATAAATGATGTCACAGTTCCCAGGGCATTAATCCTAGGCTGTGTCGTCAAACTAAATGCCTCATTACACAGTGGCTAACGAGACACTAAGGGCAGAATCCTGTGCTCCTGAATGACTAAAATGGTTTGGTTTTTATCTGCTATATGTACATATCTTTCGGGGCACGAGCCGGCCAGGGACACACTGCCATCATCCGTTCTCTAGTTGTGGTAACCCGTTACTTTTTCATAAACAATACAAATACAGAGTATCCCCAATTTACGACTGGATTCTGTTGCAACAAACAGATCACATGTTCATGGCCACCCAAAATTTTATTTATCTATCTTTATAAACATTTACTTAATTTAAAGAAATAAAAATAAAATATTCTGTCATAGGTGCAAGTCAGCGTAAGTCACATAGGTTGTAAGTCTGTATATTTTGAGCTTACTATAAGTTATAATGTAAATGGAAACATTATACATATTTTAGGAAGTTACACATATCTGACAATTTTAAGGGCCTAGGACCTAGAATTTGGAGAAGTTGTAATTATTTTATTGTTCCTCATTTGAAGTGTTTGACAGTGCAGTGCGCTTCTGCCCATGAATGTTACAGCACCAACGTTTATGCGAGTGTGTTTAGAATGCAGAGCTGGTGCCCAGTGATGAACTGGGTTACCCCTTGCCAGGGTGCCTACTGCCTTGTGCCCAGTAATTCCTGGAATGACCTTCAGGATCACAGTGACGGTGTACTGGACAAACAGCTATGGACGCGTGTAATACGCTGCTCACTGGGAGCATGACACCTATGACAATTAGGGATGAGCCAGAGTTCTGTTCATGAGATAAGATAAAACTTTCTTCATTTCGAGAGAAATTATTGTGTCAAGAGAACTCTCACCATGCAAGATTAAAACAACAAACAGAGCTTAAAAATACCAAGTAAAACAGTAGAATATAATGCAAAAATGCAATATAATGTACTATAAAATAAAGAATACAGAATTTGCAGAATAATGCTAATCTGTCAGTAATGCAAGAAAATTCTGTACAGACAGTGCAAAATCAAAACATATTACTCTGAAAATTACTAAATGGTCTCTGTTATAAATGTTGTAAATATATAAGATGTATAGAGTTATAGATAAAGTATTGTACCACATTGATGGGTTCTACCTCGTGTTCGATCACGGCTGCTTTTAGATTTACCGCTTTGCACACTGATATCTGCTTGACACTGTCCACCCGTTGCAGAGCACGGTAGGTTCCACTGGGAGCATTACGGTCGGTATTCAGGCATCCTGGCGGGCCAGCATAGGGCTGGCAGAAAGCTGACGTGAGGACAGGCTCTCTGCAGCTAGGTGATCGCTTATGCGTCAGCGGGGAGAGTGACCCGCATAATTGAATCCCGTGGACGGAAATAGTGAATATAATTGCTGTGGCGTAATCCCAGAGGTTCTACTGCAGGAGGGGGGAGAGAAGTGTGGAGTACGGCAGAGTCCCCTAGGATTATGGATATTGAAATTTACTAAAGGATTTGTGTTCCGTCACCAAACACACACAATTCTATGTGAATATAGATAAATTAGTTTTTCAGAAACAACCGAATTCTCACTGCGCGTGTTTAATTAAAGCCCTGTATTACTGAGCAGGGTTACCATGATGATGTGTCACAGTTAAGGTATGATGTCATACCTGCACTTTATCCCAGTGTAATCTTCTCTGTTCACGGTTTCTTTTTGTCTGTCTAGGAGTATAAGTTTCATTGTACTGTGTGCTTCCAGTAGACCATAATGGCAAGTAAATGCAACAACCCACCATAACGATAACAGATACTTGCTACTCTTATTGTAGCTGTCATTGAACACGTAAATGATTATTAAAAATGGCCCCTTCTGACATGATGAAGCTCTCCATAGAAAATTACAGCTCAGCCCCGCTGCAGACACGCAGAAGCTCAGCATTTACATGTCCAAAAATCTGGGGAATAAGGTGTAATGTGTCTGAAAAGTAGGAGCATTTTATACCCTTGAGGGTTCATCAGAATCTTGTTGTCCGAGTGCTAATCCATTCTGTATCGTCTACTGTAAGGGTGCAAGGCGGCTGTGTAGAGCGACGGGAGTCCTTTTTGTTACACCCTGCCCTTCTGAGGCAGCGTGTTATGTGCACATGTTAGACTGCTATGCTCCTCTAATGTCGCCACCCTCCGCAGCGCTTAGCGAATCCTGGGCTGAACAGCTGCCTACAGTGACAGATGGCAAGCCGCAGTCCTGGACCCGGCTTGCCCTGAAGTTTTTCATATAACAATAAACAAAGATGAACAAATATGCCTGCTTAGCTGTGGCTGTACTCAAACAAGCACAGGAAAATGGTGTCAGCGGCTGACTTGTTTAGGTGTGGGTTATTTGTCGACGGCTTCTGGGACAACCGGTGAACACGAGCCGTTCCTGTTGCCGCCTGCTGCCCCGTCGATGTTTCTCTGAATTTCTCAGTTAAAGAGAAAGAGACTATAATGAATCCAGAGCCAAAACTGTGTGAACCCTCATTCTGTTGTTGACATGTGAAAGGGCTGATATATTAGTATGTTTCAAACAGGTTTTGTTCTTCAATGGGAAGAATTTCCTCATCTCCATCCAAGTGGTTGTCACCCTAATGGAAACCGGCTTCTGGAAAGAGTCCCCCAACAGAGTCAATGTTGGTGTCTCACTTTGGACGGATGGGTGGTGGCCTCAGGCCCAGAGAATCACCACAGAAGCCAGTTTCACTCGCATTCTCTCTGAAGCGCTCTGTCCAACAGAACAACGGCCTCTTTGTACTGCGGTCACTGTGCTCCGAGTTGAATGCCTTCACATAGCCTGCCATGTGTTATCGTTTTAGCATGCTAAGATACTTGCTAGAACTCCCTGGCCTTTCCTCCACCAGCATGTCTCAAGACATTTCCAAAGCCAAAATAAAGTGGCTGATAAGTTTCCGCCTTCACGGGTCACCTGCTTAAGGACAAGCTGAATCTAATCTTTGTTAGCATTGCCTTGGCATTGGCTGTTTGCAGTTGACTGCGATTATTTTTTCCGTTGGCGCTCTAGATGATGTTCGAGAGAGTCCTGGACACAAACCTTATGGAAGAGAACAGTTTTGTATTATTTTCTCTTAATGATTCAGCCGCTGAATAGTCAATGAGGTGACGGGTCCTTTGAGGGACAGTTTGTGGCTTAGCGTGTTAGGCTCTGTGCCAGTGATCCCAAGGTTGCCTCGGTGATCCCAAGGTTGCCTCGGTGATCCCAAGGTTGCCTGTGATTGGAAGGTCCGGCCTTGGCGGAATATAGTCACACTTCTGTTGAGCAAGGCCTGTATTAACCTCCCCAAAATGCTCCAGGGACACCAGATACATGGCCTGACACTGTGCTCAGACCCCAAGCTTCACTCTCAAACGTTTACAAGGATAGCATGATGGGATACATGGAACAAAACATTCCAGCGTGGCTGTACTTGTGAAAATGGCTAAATAGGCTAAAGCTTCGCTTGAAATGATCATTTTAACACCTGAGCTTTGAAGCTCCATTCAGAGTTCAGGCCAGAAACCTTTGGCATAGCCAGCAGGGTTTTGGAAATAGATGGATTCGTCTTGCAGTGACGACAAGCAGTAACCTGAACTGGTCTTCTCCCCCGCTGTCGAGGTGTCATAACATGTTAATATGTTTTACCCCCCCCATTCCCCTGCGTGGGACGTGGTTGTATGCAGTCAACTGGCTCCCGCTGCCAGGTGATGAGTGAGCCAAACAGGGTATCTGTAAGTGAGTGGGGGGACATTTTGTGCATAATGGTTTATCAGTCATTTGCATGATGTACGCCTTCTCACACAAGTAGGCAAATGTTTCAGAGTTCGGGCCCGGACACCAGTGCCTGGTCCGCGGCTCTGTGCTGCTGCATTTGGTCACTTTGGTCACTTTGTTTTGTGAGGATTCTGCATCATTTACCAGATGCCGTTTGGTCCTGCGACTCTTGTCGGCAGGCAGGTCTGGGAACCAAACTGAGCAAATTAATCATTTGTACTGCTGCCTTTTAATGCTGTTCTTTGTCAGGGCGACGAAACGAAGATGTGGCTCGTCGCCTTGCTTTCAGGAAGATCCCCGTATCACAGTGTTTCTCAGTCTGGTCCTTGGGACCCGCAAGACGGTTCACATTATTGCTTCCCTCCAGCTCCTAGTAAATGTGGACTTGTGCGGCAGAGAGCTGGAAGGGAGCAAAAACGTGGACCGGCTGAGGGTCCCCGAGGACTGGGATGGGAAACACTGGCTTATCAGATCTGAGGCCGTGATTGTTCCTAACGCTCACTGTGGTCCCTGTGCCTCCTCAGAGACCGTGGCCTCCCTGGATCCTCAGTCCACCCTAATCCATCCCCTTGGACACCAGCCTCGCGCCTCATATTTGCTGCCATATTTACTCTGGAATCCGCTAACATTAACAATAGCTTTTGTTCAAGTGGAATGAACCCCGGTTCATAGAGGGACAGACCTTGACTTGAAACACAATTGTCATTATGCCTTATTTCCTCTGGTGGAGGACCAGATTGTCCGCTGCTGGCTGACGCGTAGGAGGAGTTGGCCTGGAATGGCAATGGGGTAGGATCACTTGGCCTTAACTTCCACGTTGGAAAAATTAAGACCCTAGGTAACATGCTGAGGGTTTACGTCTGTCCTCCGTAAATGGCCTGAGAGTAACGACACCCGGCTGTTAATGGTGGCCATGGTGGGGTGGGGGGGGGGGGCACTGTTGTGTGGTGTGAGTTCTCCCTTCGGTGGCGATGACATCCCAACGGCGGACACCATAGGGCTCCCCTGGCAGTGCCAGGATATTTAAGTCTTCCATGGGATTCCGCTACTGTTTATGAAATGTTCCCGTTTAAAGAAGCCCATATGGAGTAGATCAGGAAGTGAGTGTGTAGGCTGGGGGGGGGGGGGGCTTCTGGGGGGGAAAATTAGGCGGCCTCTGGGGGCCGGTGGTCGGGGTTTGTGGGGAGTGATGGGGTATCCCGACGCG